>APFE031574305.1:0-26035 GCA_000404065.3 Pinus taeda | reverse complement strand
CAAAGGACACCGCTCACAAATAGATCACAGAACAAAACACCAGTATTCTTGACGTGGTTAAAACCCTCAAAGAGGGAAACAATCCACGACCTGAGCCAACGTGGCCACTTCAGAAAATTTATTAATAAAAGAATGAAAATTTACATAAGCTTCTCTCATGAATGGTTAACCTACAAATGACCCTCCATGTTCTTTAAATAGATATCATGGACCAATTGGGTGTTAAGCCATGGATCAAGCGTCGGCAATACCGAGGAGAGAATGAACTATTGAATAAATTCTTGTCTAGAAGATATTATGACCGTCAGATTGTAAGTTACAACAGTACATAATAAAGAAACACACTTTACCTAACTCTACTCTAGAAAAGAACAGAAAACAATTTTTTTTGAGTTGGAAGCCAAGCCTCCCTAATTGGAAGGAAGTCGTTAAGGACTGCAGATGCATAAGTAGAGAGGCTTAGGACCTCAGTAGGATTCAAACTTCTATTGTAAAAACTCTACTTTATTTATGAGTTGCAAGGATTGTGACAATTTGTTCTGTAATCCATGGTTTTCATAATGAGAATGAGTTCTATTTTAAGCCAGTTGTGAGTTAACTCAGAGGGTTGAAACTCTTGGGTTAGGGCCCGACCCGAGCAGCCAAAGCTCCTCTTTATTGTACTGTTATGCTAGCATAGACTCATGTTTTCTATTCATTTGCTTAAGCAACATAGATTCATGGTTTTCTGTCTTATTTTCTTAGGTAGCTTCATTTTCATTACAACAGTATAGCGTAGATTATTCATGTTTTTTCTGTTCATTTGCTTTAGTAGCTGTATTTACTGTAGTTTACTTCCATTTGTGCCTTCTTTCAGTTTACAGGTTAGATAGGAGAAAACATCACCATAAGGTTGTGCACAGGTGTCTCACCCTCATCTCTTCCCTTTGGGACCATGACTTGAGGAACAGACCCTTCAACAACCCCAAAAACACAGGTTTCTGGTGCTTGCATGAGCTATGGAGTTTGTTGTTTGATGCAGTTATTTGTTCACCCTCACTGGTTTTTCTGTCATTTCCTTTGAAACCTCCTTCAACACGTTCTTCATGCATCGCTTCCTCGCCATCTGATCCACAACAAACCTTCACAATCACCGTTTGATTCATTATTTTCTCCAATTGCTGCCTCATGTGAAGTCTTCCACTTACTTTATGCGATTTAATCTCCACCATCGATCTGTCTCTTGATCCGACGGCTATTGCATCACCTCAACACTTTATGCGCTTTAAACCCCCACCATCGATCTGCCTCTCCTGATCTGACGACTATCGTGTCACATTGATCGCCAGCTAGCTTGGCCGATCTCTACCGTTGATCAACCCCGCCTAATCCAACGGCTATCGCGCAATCTCGCACGGATTATTGCACGACCGTTATCTGCCCCTGAGCATTCAAGAAAAGTGGTTTTCTTGTGCTACGTGTCACGCAGTAAGGCTAATTGCATGAAATTTTAGAATTCCACTTACGGCCTTGAGGGCGCGCGAGAACCTACTTACCGCCTTAGAAACCCGCTCCATCATTTCTGCACGTTTATTTTCCCTGCGATACGATATTCGCAATCCATCCTCCGGTTAATATTACCGTCCATTTCTTGACTTAATCTACGTGATAAGATCTCAGCTGTTCATCGTTTCATTACCCTGTCTGTCCATCTCTTCACTTAACCTCCATGATAAGGCCTCAACAATTCATCTTGTTCATCCATCTAGTCACTTAAGCCTTCGCGATAAGATCTCTGCCGTTCATATGCTTCATTACCCTGTCCGCTCATCTCTTCACTTAATCCCTCGCGATACAATATCCGCCGTTCATCTGCTTCGTTACCTTGTTTGCCCATCTCTTGACTTAATTCTTTGCGATAAGATCTTTGTCGTTCATATGCTTCATTAACCCTATTCATCTATTTATTCTCTTAAGCCCCCGTGATAAGATCTCCACCATCCATCTTTTGCTCGTTGATCAATCTAACAGTCCCTATGCGCTACTGCATCCTTAAGTCCTCCTTTCATTGATTTCGACCTTTGATTGCTCTTCCGCTTGAAAACTGATTTAGCTTAAGTTTCTCTGCTTACACCTTAGTGTAGTTTAATGCTCTTTACCTTTTGCAACTTTGATAGCAGCATTAGGTTAGTGATTGTTTTATCAATTCTGCTTAGCATAACTATTTTATTGGTTAATTAGGTTATGGTGTGGTTTATCATTACACGTTGTTTTCTTCATTACTGCAATAGAGTAGCTCTCTCTTAGAATAGGTTTTCTCTTCTTCCATCAAAGAATTAAGCTTCTTCTGACCCTATAGAAGTCTGGCTTGGAACCCCTGGGGTCTCTTTCCAGATAAACAATGACAACAAGTAGGACCTTCACTTCTACTTGTGCATATAGCACTGTTACCTCCAAGTTTGTACGAACCACGGGCTGATAAGTAAAGCTGGTAGCCCTGGGAGTTGCAGCATTCTTGTTGCAATACCTAGGCTCATCACTTTTCGGCGCCGTTGCTGGGGAGGTGTCTAAGTAAAATGTGATTACTATTTTCTTCTATTTCGAGTCTCTAACTTTCTTTTCTTCTACTTCTTATCTTCAATTTTATTCCATTAGTTTATTTTTGCAAAAGTAATCTAGTAGCTTCCTTTATTTCATTTGTCATTATCTGCTTTCCTTTCTATTCTACAAGTACTTTATAGCTTTTAAGAAAATCTTACAAAAACCAACCCAAAAACATTTCCTTTCATGCCTCGTAGGAATAGTGAAAATTTAGGGAAATTCTTGACAAATACCCCCACTACATTCAAAAGTCAACCTTCTCTCTTCTTCGGTGACTATGAAGTGGAAGAACCTTTAGGTGAGCAACCTTACATATTTGAAGAACCTACAGGGGAAGAAGAGGAAGAACCCTTTCCTAGTGAACTAATGGTTGAAAACCAACATGACAGAGCAAATAGAGAGAGAATTGAGAGTGCCTTCCCCATCAAGGAGACTAATGGGGACACTAAAATGAAGAATATAAGCCCCTCTGCTCTACCTCATTTCCATGGCCTGACCACAGAGGACCCTGACACTTTCCTATTTGAGTTTGTTGTTATATGCCGAACCTATGACTATACAAATGATGAGAAAAAGTTAAAAGTGTTTCCATCTACCTTCAAGGATGCAACATTGCTGGTTCATGGGTTTACCTGGAGATAGCATCACAACTTGGGCTCAGATGCAGCAACATTTTAACAACAAATATAGGGACTACTGTAGGTCAAAGGATACTAAGGAAGAGATTTTTAGGATGACCATAGTCCAGGATGAATACTTAGAGGACTATGAAGAAAGATTCCAGCTCAATTACAAAAGGGCCAGGTGTACACTTGAACCTGAGTCACTAAAGTTGGTCCTACTTAGAGGAGTAAGGGAGGATCTTTTGGATACCTTACATATGATAGTAGGAGGGGATATCTACCAATTACCCTATGAGGATATCAAGACTATATTTAGAAACCATTTTAGAGCAGTCAGGAAAAGGGGTAGGGGTAGTCAACCTATGGCCTATACATCATCCTCCAACTTATCCATCAAGGGTGAAATTGGAAATATGCTGGAAGATTTCAAAAGTGATATGTTGCAAACCCTTGCCTTGTAATTGGACACCATGAACATTAAAAGGAAGCAAGAGGAAGCGGAAAGAGCCCTGGCCATCTTTTGTCCTAGATGCACCAGGAGGCATCCTAGGAACGAATATCCATTGAACTGTATTAAGATTTCCTTAGTCTATGAACAAAACCATTCCATAGACAAGTGCCCTTCTTTACCTGGACTCAAAGTTGTATATCAAGGAGCTGAAGGGGTCACTGAGCAACTTTTCTACATCAACCAAAGGAGACCTCCTGGTCCTAGACCATACTAGTAGGGTATGCAAGGGTCATCCCATGCATATTACAACCCCAACAAAACCACAACTATAACTTCTTGGGGACCTCCTTCTCATCATTCTTGGTCTTCCTCAGTATCATTCCCAGCCAACCAACCAGTCATTTCAACCTTGTGTTCAGCCACAACATCAGTGGAATACCCCACTCTAGGGGTAGAGACCCCAATTCAACAATGTTCCAGCTCTATTGCCTCCACCACCTACCCAACCACAACTCCTGCACTCTGCTCCACCCAAGAAACCCAAATGCCTGCCCAGCCAAATCTGAACCCAAACAATAGGCAGGCCCAACAAGCATACAATGGAGAGACATCATACCCAGCTTATGCTATAGAAATCCAGGAGATCAACCTAAGATATGGGAGAATTCTCCCTGATAACCAACCTCCCTCTCCACATAGGGAGGTTGAGGAGGAAAGAGAGGAAAGCAACCTTAAAGTAAAACCACCCTATCCTAAGATATTAACCCAACCACTCCAGCCTACCCTATAAGAAAATGAACTTCTGGGAGAATTGAAATATCTATGTGTAAAGATACCCCTTCTCCAGGCAATCAAAGATGTTCCCATTTACAATAAGTTGATTAAGGAGAAATGCTTCAAGTATCCAAGAAGAAGAAAAAGGGATGCCCCTACCATTAATTTCATTGGGCAGTTGTTTGACTTAATGCTGGGGCAGGTAATATGTTCAAAATATTTGGAACTTGGAAGCCCTATAGTAGATGTGCACATCAATGGCACCATTGTCTCACACACTCTGATTAATCTTGGGGCTGCCATTAATGTGATGACCAAGGACACCATGCTCAAGCTCAACCTCTAAGGGTCATTGAGGAAGACCACAAGAATTCTGCAACTTGTAGATCGTTCCATAGTCACCCCTGAGGGAATTGTGGAGGATGTGATGGTCTCCACTGAATCCTAGGAGTACCCTGCAGATTTCCTAGTTCTCCAGCCTAAGGCTAAGTTTACTGGTTACCCTCTCATCCTTTGGAGGCCATGGTCATCCACAACTGATGCTTACATTAGCTACAGAGCTGGGAATATGACCATCAAGAATTGGCATATATCCAAATAATTAGTCCTATACCCTCCTGCTCAACCTACCCTAGATTATGATTTACCTTTATGGTTGGAGGAGGAGACAGAAGATGAGGTTTATTCTGCCCAACTTTATGCTTTGGAAGCAGTCATAGGAGGAGGACAATAAGATGAGGATGACTTAATTGAACAACTGCTCCAAAGTCCAACTCCTAGTTCACTACCATTAGAAGAAGAAGTAAGGGAAACCCAGAACAATCATCCAATTGACTTATGCTTGGCCAATTCCAACCCACTCCATGTCAAAACCCTAGAATTTGGCCCAGAGAAAACTTTGAAAATTAATCCGTCTCTTTCTGTTTTAGAAGAGGAAAATCTATGCAACATGTTGAGAGAGAACCTAGAAGCCTTTGCTTGGAGTTATAAAGAAATGAAGGGAGTACACCCCTCAGTGTGTACTCACGACATATACATCAAAGAAGGTTTCAATCCAGTCACGCAACCACAAAGGAGGATGAATCCAACTCTTAAAGACATAGTCAAAGAAGAACTGCAAAAACTGTTAGATGCAGGATTCATTTACCCTATCTGAGACAGTGAGTGGGTCTCTCCTTTAGTGTTAGTTCCCAAGAAAAATGGTAAGTGGAGGATTTGTGTGATTATAGGGAGTTGAAAAACACCACAAAGAAGGATCATTTTCCCCTACCCTTCATTGACCAAGTGCTAGATGGCCTGGCAGGGAAGAAGTTTTTTTCTTTCCTAGATGGATTCAGCGAGTACAACCAAATCCAAATCTGCCAAGAAGACCGGGATAAGACCACATTGACCTGTCCTTGGGGTACTTTTTCCTATAAGGTCCTTACTTTTGGCCTAGCAATGCTCCTGCCACCTTCCAGAGAGTAGTGTTGAGTATTTTTGTTGAATGATGCTGTGGAAATATATATGGATGATTTTACACCTTATGGTTGTGATTTCCAAGAAGCCCTGACTAACCTAGGCAAAGTATTGCAAAAATGCATTGAAATGAACCTGTTAGTGTCAGTCTTTGCAGTCTTCCTCCAGTGATCAAACATGCTCTTATAAAGTGATTTTAAGGTGTTAAGGTCAAATTTTGTCATTTCAATGAGTCTTCAAGAAAAATTTGGTCACTAGGTATTAGGTCTAGGGTTTGTTTTCACTCTTGTCAGAGTTGTCCAAATGTCGGTCCATGTCACCAATCAGATTATTGTACCATTACTTAGGGGGTTGTCATCATCATGTCAAGTTCCACTGGGTCATTTTACACCTTGTTCATGCTTCAGTTGTGCCTAGGTAAGGTTCATTTCCCTCTCCTAGGGTTTTGAAAGTAATTTCTCTTGGATGGTCAAATCATTGGCAAAACTTGTATCCTGATGTTCATACACCTTTCCCCATCCTTAATGTACCTTATTAAACACTTCCCATCATTGAGATCCCCCAAATTCCTCATTTTCGCACATACCCTAGTTTCTTGCTACAACTTGGCAATTTTCTAGGCTAGGCCTGTGTTTTTCCCTTTTGGACCCCTTCCCCTCACTCAATCTTTGAAATTCCACTTTCCCCTACTTCTTAACATCCCTCCCTACTTCTCAAAATTTCCTCAAGAGTTTAGAAGCCCCTTATCCCCTTCATTTCGCTTCATTTGAACAAATCCCCTGTTCCACACATCGAGATAGGTTTTACTCCAATGATGTTCCTGAGCAATAAAAGATGAATTTGGGAAAAATGAGAGAGGTGTTTGTCCGAAATAGGCCAAAGAAGAAAAAACTCCTTCACTTTTTACACAGGTGTCATGGTTTTAGAGAAATGTCAAAAATACAATTTCCTCGGGAGAATTGATGCACCTCTAAAGTGACCTTGGGAAAATCAAGTTTTATCCTAGATTGGTTGGCCAAATGACTTACTTGTTGAGTCAAATGATAACTAGACACAACGGTCGTTCCAACAAGATATCATGAGCTCAATATGGAGTTGAGGAATACCTTCAAAAGTTGATTGCAACAGCACTCTGCCTTGAGGCAGCCTCATTTGGCACATTTTGACCAGTCTTGGGAGATTTGATTTTTGATAGCGAAAATGAACTCCAAATTGAAAAATTCGAGTTGGGTTGGAAATTATACTCAAATACCTTTCTAACGAGCTATCCTGCGCCCAATTTTGACACAAAGAAAGCCTACAAAAGTCTTCTGGAAAAAGTGCTACGCACTGGGCAGGTGGCGCAGCGCACATAACTGGCGCGGCGCATTGGGCTCTGATTTCCAGTGTAAAATAACAAGGGCGCGACGCATTGGTGGCGCACGACCATTGGGAATGCTACGCGGTGCATAGAGCCAGAACTCAAATTTTTTTCATTTGTTTCAAAAAAACTCCAATCCGCTTGGTTCTTCTCGCTCCAAGAAGTTTATGAAATTGTCATTAACATGTTTGATGCTCATTGAAGTGGATTATGAGAGTTTGTGATGTCAAATTGCAAACTTTATTACTTTGTTTAAAGCTGATCCTTAGGGTTGTGTTTTGGTGTCTTGGTGCCAAAGACTCCTTTTCCCCTTCACCGTGTTGATTCTTCCCCTCACCTTAAACCCATCATCCCTATTAAATCCCCTGTTCCTCTACATCCCAAAATCACTTATTTCTAAAGTCCTATTTTCCTATCCCTAAACCCTACCATACCCTATTACTCTCTTTTTACCATATCATTTTCAAAATTCCTAAATCCCCAAACCTCGCATTCCTAAAACACAATCAAGTCACTGTCCTCACATTGCAAACTTCACTTGATTGAACCATACCCTTTCCTTCACTCCATTATACCCATTGTTCCATATTTCTCACAGTCCCTCATTTCCCTTTGGCATATTTGGCACTTGGAGACAAAGACATCAAGTCTTCATTTCTCATTTTCAACTGATCAAACATACTTGTCATACACATTGCTACACCATGACGGACACTGATTCATCATATGAACATGACACTAATTGCACCACTAAACTGCATACACCAGGAGGGTACTGAGGAGGCGCAAAACGCATGATCGGCTCCAAATCTTGGCCGAAGCCTCTTTGGCTGAGCATGATACTTGATGAGGCACCTTCAGTCCAAATTTCAAGGAATTTGGAGAAAAGTTTGTCATTTTTTATTTTTTTGGTCACAAAACAGAGTTTTTTGCCCAACGTGTAGTGCCACTTGGCGCGCGCTTATGATTGGGACATCTTCTGGAGGAAAGCTTGATATTTTTGGGTTTTTTATGATAAATTATGCATGGTCAGGAGTGTCCGAGAGATTTCATCAAGTTCTAGGTGGCCTAAAGGGTCAAAAACACCTTGAAAATGGTCTTTCTGCCACTTTTTCCACACACAGGAAGCAGTCTTGGGAGATTGGCTATTTGGAGGGGAAAATGGACACCAAATCCAGATATTCCACTTGGGTTAGAAAGTAGACAGGCAAGGATTTCCAACGAGCTATTATGAGCTCAATTTGGACTTCGGGAAGTGCCTCAAAATCAGCTCCAAAGTGGTGCGACACATAGAGAAATTTGGCCTCATTTTCACTCTTCAGCTCAGAAATTCGCCCAGTTTTGACTAGTTTTACTTTTTGATGTAACTATTGATCTACCATGATGTAATTTGATGACCATGATGTAATATTGGAAACCTAAGATATGGGAGAATTCTCCCTGATAACCAACCTCCTTCTCCACATAGGGAGGTTGAGGAGGAAAGAGAGGAACGCAACCTTAAAGTAAAACCACCCTATCCTGAGAGATTAACCCAACCACTCCAACCTACCCTATAAGAAAATGAACTTCTGAGAGAATTGAAATATCTATGTGTAAAGATACCCCTTCTCCAGGCAATCAAAGATGTTCCCATTTACAATAAGTTGATTAAGGAGAAATGCTTCAAGTATCCAAGAAGAAGAAAAAGGGATGCCCCTACCATTAATGTCATTGGACAGTTGTTTGACTTAATGCTGGGGCATGTAATATGTTCAAAATATTTGGACCTTGCAAGCCCTGTAGTAGATGTGCACATCAATGGCACCATTGTCTCACACACTCTGATTGATCTTGGGGTTGCCATTAATGTGATGACCAAGGACACCATGCTCAAGCTCAACCTCTAAGGGTCATTGAGGAAGACCACAAGAATTCTGCAAATTGTAGATCGTTCCATAGTCACCCCTGAGGGAATTGTGGAGGATGTGATGGTCTCCATTGAATCCTAGGAGTACCCTGCAGATTTCCTAGTTCTCCAGCCTAAGGCTAAGTTTACTAGTTACCCTCTCATCCTTGGGAGGCCATGGTCGGCCACAACTGATGCTTACATTAGCTACAGAGCTAGGAATATAAACATCAAGAATTGGAATATGTCCAAACAATTAGTCCTATACCCTCTTGCTCAGCCTACCCTAGATTATGATTTACCTTTATGGTTGGAGGAGGAGCCAGAAGATGAGGTTTATTCTGCCCAACTTTATGCTTTGGAAGCAGTCATAGGAGGAGGACAATAAGATGAGGATGACTTAATTGAACAACTGCTCCAAAGTCCAACTGCTAGTTCACTACCATTAGAAGAAGAAGTAAGGGAAATCCAGAACAATCATCCAATTGACTTATGCTTGGCCAGTTCCAACCCACTCCATGTAAAAACCCTAGAATTTGGCCCAGAGAAAACTTTGAAAATTAATCCATCTCTTTCTGTTTTAGAAGAGGAAAATCTATGCAACATGTTGAGAGAGAACCTAGAAGCCTTTGCTTGGAGTTATAAAGAAATGAAGGGAGTACACCCCTCAGTGTGTATTCACGACATATACATCAAAGAAGGTTTCAATACAGTCACGCAACCACAAAGGAGGATGAATCCAACTCTTAAAGACATAGTCAAAGAAGAACTGCAAAAACTGTTAGATGCAGGATTCATTTACCCTATCTGAGACAGTGAGTGGGTCTCTCCTTTAGTGTTAGTTCCCAAGAAAAATGGTAAGTGGAGGATTTGTGTGATTATAGGGAGTTGAAAAACACCACAAAGAAGGATCATTTTCCCCTACCCTTCATTGACCAAGTGCTAGATGGCCTGGCAGGGAAGAAGTTTTTTTCTTTCCTAGATGGATTCAGCGAGTACAACCAAATCCAAATCTACCTAGAAGACCGGGATAAGACCACATTGACCTGTCCTTGGGGTAGTTTTGCCTATAAGGTCCTTCCTTTTGGCCTAGCGATGCTCCTGCCACCTTCCAGAGAGTAGTGTTGAGTATTTTTGTTGAATTAGTACATGATGTTGTGGAAATATATATGGATGATTTTACACCTTATGGTTGTGATTTCCAAGAAGCCTTGACTAACCTAGGCAAAGTATTGCACAAATGCATTGAAATGAACCTGTTAGTGTCAGTCTTTGCAGCCTTCCTCCAGTGATCAAACATGCTCTTACAAAGTGATTTTAAGGTGTTAAGGTCAAATTTTATCATTTCAATGAGTCTTCAAGAAAAATTTGGTCACTAGGTATTAGGTCTAGGGTTTACTTTCACTCTTGTCAGAGTTGTCCAAATGTCGGTCCATGTCACCATTCAGATGATTGTACCATTATTTAGGGGGTTGTCATCATCATGTCAAGTTCCACTGGGTCATTTTACACCTTGTTCATGCTTCAGTTGTGCCTAGGTAAGGTTCATTTCCCTCTCCTAGGGTTTTGAAAGTAATTTCTCTTGGATGGTCAAATCATCAGCGAACTTGTATCCTGATGTTCATATACCTTCCCCCATCCTTAATGTACCTTATTAAACACTTCCCATCACTGAGATCCCCCAAATTCCTCATTTTTTCACAAACCCTAGTTTCTTGCTACAACTTGGCAATTTTCTAGGCTAGGCCTGTGTTTTTCCCTTTTGGACCCCTTCCCCTCACTAAATCTTTGAAATTCTACTTTCCCCTACTTCTTAACATCCCTCCCTAATTCTCAAAATTTCCTCAAGAATTTAGAAGCCCCTTATCCCCTTCATTTCGCTTCATTTGAACAAATCCCCTGTTCCACACATCGAGATAGGTTTTACTCCAATGATTTTCCTGAGCAATAAAAGATGAATTTGGGAAAAATGAGAGAGGTTTTTGTCCCAAATAGGCCAAATAAGAAAAATCTCCTTCACTTTTTACACAGCTATCATGGTTTTAGAGAAATGTCAAAAATACAATTGCCTCGGGAGAATTGATGCACCTCTGTAGTGACCTTGGGTAAATCAAGTTTTCTCCTAGCTTGGTTGGCCAAATGACTTACGTGATGAGTCAAACGATAACTAGACACAACGATATTTCCAAAAAGATATCGTGAGCTCAATTTGGAGTTGAGGAACACCTTCAAAGGTTGACTGCAACAACACTCTGCTTTGAGGCAGCCTCATTTGGCACATTTTGAACAGTCTTGGGAGATTTGATTTTTGACAGGGAAAATGAACTCCAAATTGAAAAATTCTAGTTGGGTTGGAAATTAGACTCAAATACCTTTCCAACGAGCTATCCTGCGCCCAATTTTAACACAGAGAAGGCCTACAAAAGTCTTCTGGAAAAATTGTTACGCACTGGGCAGGTGGCGCAGCGCACATAACTGGCGCAACGCATTGGGCTCTGATTTCCAGTGTAAAATAACAAGGGCGCGATGCATTGGTGACACACGGAGAATTGGGAATGCTACGCGGTGCACAGAGCCAGAACTCAAATTTTTGTCATTTGTTTCAAAAAAACTCCAATCCGCTTGGTTCTTCTCGCTCCATGAAGTTTATGAAATTGTCATTAACATGTTTGATGCTCATTGAAGTGGATTATGATAGTTTGTGATGTCAAATTGCAAACTTTATTACTTTGTCTAAAGCTGCTCCTTAGGGTTGTGTTTTGGTGTCTTGGTGCCAAAGACTCCTTTTCCCCTTCACCGTGTTGATTCTTCCCCTCACCTTAAACCCATCATCCCTATTAAATCCCCTGTTCCTCTACATCCCAAAATCACTTATTTCTAAAGTCCTATTTTCCTATCCCTAAACCCTACCATACCCTATTACTCTCTTTTTCCCATATCATTTTCAAAATTCCTAAATCCCCAAACCTCGCATTCCTAAAACACAATCAATTCACTGTCCTCACATTGCAAACTTCACTTGATTGAACCATACCCTTTCCTTCACTCCATTATACCCATTGTTCCATATTTCTCACAGTCCCTCATTTCCCGTTGGCATATTTGGCACTTGGAGACAAAGACATCAATTCTTCATTTCTCATTTTCAACCAATCAAACATACACTTGTCATACACATTGCAACACCATGACGGACACTTATTCATCATATGAACACGACACCAATTGCACCACTAAACTGCATACACCAGGAGGGTACTGAGGAGGCGAAAAACGAATGATCGGCTCCAAATCTTGGCCGAAGCCTCTTTGACTGAGCATAATACTTGATGAGGCACCTTCAGTCCAAATTTCAAGGAATTTGGAAAAATTTTGTCATTTTTGATTTTTTTGCTTACAAAACTGAGTTTTCTGTGCAACTCGTAGCGCCACTTGGCACACACTTATGATTGGGACATCTTCTAGAGGAAAAATTGATATTTTTGGGTTTTTTATGATAAATTATGCATGTTCAAGAATGGCCGAGAGATTTCATCAAGTTCTAGGTGGCCTAAAGGGTCAAAAACACCTTGAAAATGGCCTTTCTGCCACTTTTTCCACACACAGGAAGCAGTCTTGGGAGATTGGATATTTGGAGGGGCAAATGGACACCAAATCCAGAAATTCCACTTGGGTTGGAAATTAGATAGGTAGGGACTTCCAACGCGCTATCATGAGCTCAATTTGGATTTCGGGAAGTGTCTCAAAATCAGATCCAAATTGACGCGACACATAGAGAATTTGGGGGGTGGCGCATAGAGAAATTTGGCCTCATTTTCACTCTTCAGCTTAGAGATTCACCCAGTTTTGACTAGTTTTACTTTTTGATGTAACTATTGATCTACCATGATGTAATTTGATGACCATGATGTAATATTGGCACATTTTTACTTGTTCTAGAGGATTCATTCACTAAAAAGTGAAAATTAAATGAATAAATCAGTTTCCTAGCATAGAGAGGCAAGTTGTTTGATTGCCTAGATTTCAGTTCCTTGTTTATAATTGGTTCAAACAGCTCCTAGAATGATGAGCTCGACCCCTAGAGGCAAGGGAATGGGTTTTGATTGTGTACATTATGTAAATTCTAAGTCATTTTCATGGTTGTAGACTTGGGATTGCTTGGCACTTCATTGTACATTCATTTTCAGCATTTTTAGCAAAGGAAAGACCAGGGTTTTGCAACACTTGTTGGGATCCATGTGGTTCTGTGTTTTGATGGTGTTTTTCTATATGTAATTTTAAGTTCACTGATGTTTATGTGTATCATTTACCCTTCTCTTTTCTTCTGAAATTAAACAACTGAGTGATTAAGGTAGAATTCATTGGACTGTTGTGTTCTGCCTTGAAATTTTGTTTAATTTTCAATGTTTTCATCTGTTTGAGGAGGACTCTTGAGACCCTATTGCCCTCCTTAGCTCCTCACTAGTCTGATCCATCCATTCATTCAATCTAAAGCATCAAAACTATTGCCTTCCTTGCCCCAATCAAAACTCTGCAAAAACTAGGCCTCATCCCCGAACCCAAATTTGCCTCTTTCATTTTCCAACTCAAAACCCCCAAAAACTCAAATCAAATCCTTGCACTTCATACCTAGCCTAAAATTAGTTGTAAAATCAGTCATCTCAAGCCCATTTGATTATTTTTTGTTGAGATTGACCCGGAGAGAGCCCTCTCCTGTCCTCTTAGGGCTAGCTACGAGGCTGAGCGTGGTTTGATGTGGACCTAGAAGCTTACCTTTTCAGCCTGAGGTAAATCTAGGCTCTAACAGAATTTGTCTCTCAGTCTAGAAAAATGTGAATCCTTAATGACTGAAGGGATTGTGCTAGGTCATTCAATATCTTAGCAAGGACTATAGGTGGGCCTAAACAAAATAACAATCATCCAAAGGATCCCACCTCCACAAAAGCAGAGAGATGTTAGGATTTTCTTAGGGTTAGCTGGATACTACCGAAGGTTCATAAAGGACTTCAACAAGTTGGCCTCTCCTTTGTTTGGGTTGTTGGCTAAAGATTATGAGTTTATATGGTCAAAGAGCTGTCAAGTGGCCTTAGACATTCTAAAGGGTAAGTTAACCACTACACCAATCCTTAGAGGCCCAAACTGGGCCCTCCCTTTTCATATTCATGCTGATGCCTCACACAAAGCCATAGGAGCATCCTTAGGTTAGGAAGAGGAGAAATTTCCCTATGCCATCTATTTTATCAATAAGAACCTGTCAAAGGCTGAGCTAAACTATATTGTGACCGAAAAGGAACTCCTTACTGTTGTGCATTCATTAAACAAATTTAGGCATTACATTACAAGCTATCAAACATTTGTGCATATTGATCATGCTGCAATCAAATATTTAATGAACAAACCAGATGTGAATGCTAGAATTATAAGATGGTTGCTTTTATCACAAAAGTTTGATCTAACTATTATTGATAAGCCTGGTAAGGAAAATGTTGTTGTTGACTTTCTATCTAGGATGAATCTGCCTGTAGATGAAGAAGGAATGGTGGATGACCACTTACCAAATGAGAATTTGTTTTCTATTTCAGTTCTCTCCCCATGGTTTGCTGATATAGCAAACTATTTGGTATCAACACAGTTTCCACCAAACTTTCCCTCCAAAGAAAAGACCAAGACAGTTAGGAAGAGCGCCCCCTTCACCTGGATTGGGGGAAATCTGTTCAAACTTGGCCTAGATCAAATCTTGAGAAAGTGTGTAAGGGAAGAGGAAGTCTTTGAAATCCTTCTAACCTGTCATGATGGGCCTTGTGGAGGTCACTTTGCAGCAAAGAGGACAACATTCAAAGTGTTGCAAGCAGGTTATTATTGGCCTACTCTTCATCATGATGTGAAAAATTACATTAGTCAGTGTGATCAGTGCTAGAGGATGGGAACGCCTACTCCAAGATATGAAATGCCCCTATAACCTCAAGTGACTTTTGAACCATTTGACAACTGGGGCATGGACTTCATTGGGCCTATCAACCCTCCTTCAAAGCAAAAACAACACATCATTGTGTGCACTGATTATTTGACTAAGTGGGCCAAAACGAAGGCAATTAAGGTAGCAACAGAAGAGAAGGTTGTTGAGTTCCTAAGGGAGAATATATTCTACAAATTTGGGTACCCTAGAGAGCTAGTCACAAACCAAGGCAACCAGTTTACCTCCAGCATGATTGAAGAACTGCTCAGCCATCACAAAATCAAGCATAGGACCTCCAATCCTTATCATCCACAAGCTAATGGGCAAGTGGATGTGACCAACAGGGCACTGGAGAACATCTTAACCAAGGTAGTGAGCAACAACAGGAAGGATTGGGCATAGAGACTAGTTGAGGCCACCTGGGCCTTTAATACAACATGGAAGGTCACCACTGGATTTACACCCTATGAGCTGGTCTATGGGAAAAAGGCTTTGTTGTCCATTGAGTTCGAATATAACACATTGAGGATGGAAACCCAACTAGATCTAGATCTTACTCATGCACAACAAGAAATATTGTTCCATTTGAATGGATTGGATGAATTTAGAATGCAGGCCCTCCTACATACATAGATAGTTCAGCTTCAGAGGAAGATTTGGCATGAAAAACATATTAAGGAGAAGCAATTTCAAGAGGGAGACTTGGCATTGTTATATGACTCTAGGTATAAAGACTTCAAGGGTAATCTAAGGACAAGATGGCTCGAACCTTATGTGGTGGAAAGAAGCCATGATAATGGTTCAGTGCAAATCAGAACTATAGATGAAGAATCCATTCCATTGCTTGTTAATGGACACTAATTGAAAATGTACAAGAGACCTTTATCAAAACAGGAGTTCATTGACAATATCAATAAGACAGTGATGATGGTGGAGCAATTTCCAGCTCCTCCCTCATTAGGGCACTGAAAAAGAGAAAAAAAAAAGGATTTAGGTGAAAACCTCCATTAGGCGCCTGAGTCCCATCTTTGGGTTGAAAACCTCGTGAGACGGCCCAAGGATGAGAAAAAATGAAAAATAATAAGAAGATACCTGGGTGAAAATCTTCTTGAGGTGCCCAGGGCAGATATCTAGGGTGAAAACCTCTCTGAGGTAGCCTAGGTGTTTATATATATATAATAATAATAATAATAATAAAAGAAAAAAAACATAATTGCTATTTGCAGGTGGGTGAGAAATAAAATCAAGGAGCAAAGAGAAGATCCAAAGGGAACCTTGCCTCACATATATTCATCTCCTCCATTCCTTACCATGTATCCCTCCATCAATTCCATTATTTTTCACTTCATTGCTTCAATTCAGGTGAAGATTGTGTTTTCTATAGGATCCCCTGAATGGTAGATTGATTAGGTTCCCAAAATTCATACTAGACATGATCTAACCAATCACCTCAACCATTACCATCATCCATGCATCCACACACACTCCTACTCCCTTTGTCCATTCATTGCAGCATCCTCACAACCCTAGCCAACAACAGGACATTCTGTGGGAAATCTTGTGGCAGCCTATCCCATAGAATCTCAATCATCAGCTATAGGTCTTCACTAGGATGATCCAAGAGCTCCACAACAGCAGTAGAAACATTAGATCTTCAATCACAAACACCTGCAACAACTAATAAATGATCAACAGACAACATAGGAGGAAGACAAATGACCATAAACAACACCTCTAATCTTTGACCACTACAACATGGCATCAAGACCATAGGTAAGTATCCCACTCACTCACTCATATGAATCATTTGATCAAAAGTTGTAAAGGTTAATAGGTAGTTGTTTTATAAGAAAAAAGGTGGCAAAAAGGAAATTCTTTTTAGAAGGTGAAGAACCCACAAAGGATAAAAATGGAGTAAGGAGGGGCAGTATGCCATACCCATGGAGTGAGGTAGGCTACCAACTCATCAAATATATCTCATATGAGGGTAGATACAGTGTTGTTTATGGCTACCATTTTAGGATGCTTGAAGAACTAAGATTTGGGGTAGAAACACCAGTTCACCAAAGACTCAACATACCCTATTTCTTGATGCAATCACTCATAGACTCCAACAGAAAAATAAAGGAAGGGAATTCCCAACAGTTAGATCACCATGGGTTGATCAGGATCCTCATTAAGGATGCCCTCCAAAACCTTAACATCCCTATAAAATGGTTAGTCTTCAGACACTTACCAACAGAGGATGGCATCAAAACCCTCATCTATGATGTTATTCCTTTTGTCAGTGAACAAGAGGCAAAACAAGAAGAAAAAGGTATAGAGCTACATGGGGATAAGATGGATGAAGAAGAAACTAATACAGAGGATGATGCTGAAACAAAAGAGGAAGAAGGCATTGAAATAGAGGGGAAATAACAACAAGAGGAAGAAGATAAGAAAAACAACGAGGAAGAAGGCACTAAAACAAAAGGGGAAGAACATGAAAAACAACTAGCATGTATGGCCAACCTCTCCTTGGAGGCCATCCAGTGTAGGATGCCAACTAAATTTTAGGCTCCTTACCTCAGAGAACAATGGTTGCAATTTCAGATTAAAACACTATCATAGAGGGGCACCATGCTATTTCAGGACTACAGGCAGTTTATTGATCTTTGTGATCAAAGTGGACTAGAGGATGGGGCCAAAATGGCTGAGTTTTACTTGCACAACATGGCCCTCATAGACATGACTATTTGGGATCCCAATGTAGAGCTGGGAGATCTATAATTAATAGGTTTGGCATCATCGATGAACCGTGAGAAGTCAAGGGCTGCAAAGATGAGAAGAATATTGGCCAGAGAGAAAAATGAACCTCTTTTCATCAGAGCTGAACAATCAAATCCCATGGCCCTAATCAACACCCATAATCTAATTGCAAATGATCCTCAGTTGGCCCCTAGATATCTTTCTGCCCAAGAGAAAGCAATTCCACATTTTGAGGATATGTTTAGGCTGCTAAGAGATGATAATATACATGCCTGCTAGAGGGGATGGAACACACTACCACACAACTTGAAGATCAGAGAATATCACTCCCCTCAAAGGTTGAGAGAAGCACTCAACATGACACCTATGTATAAGCAATCAATGAAAAGGTTGAAGGTAAATTGGATAGGCCTAAAATTCAGTCCACCACAACTCCTATGGATGCTAGAAGGGAGAAAAGAAGAAGTATAAAGGAAAGCGGGCTTCTATAAACAAGAAGAAGAGACCACATCAGAAGCATGGGATGTCAGAGAGGCTACCAAAGCCATGAAGGACATGGAAATTGACTAAGTTGCTCAGAGGATGAGAAACACTTTCAGTAGGGGGTGATGACGAGCCTCATCATTGGGTAATTATATGGGCCTTAATTGGCCTTAATTCACCTCCTGGCTTAGTCAAACCAACTATTCTCACAACTTATTGCATACTTTTGATTATATTTTACTTATGATATGAGTTAGAGTTGGATATTTTGCTTTGTGGTCTAATGTGCACGTAATGCAGGAATAAAGGATAAAAGCAAGTAATTGTGGCAAAGACATTGGTAAAGACTCGAATGGGACAAGGGAGAGTAAATTATAGGAGGTAAATCCTCCTCAGTTACTACCCCTCCATTCGAATTTTCCTCCATCATCTCAGAGTCCAAACAACCAAATCATGGGACTAGAAGACAACCGAGCAAGTGAAAAGGACAAAAAACAATCTATTTTGAGTTGGGAGCCAAGCCTCCCTAATTGGAAGGAATTCGTTAGAGACTTCAGATGTATAAGTAGAGAGGCTTAGGACCTCAGTAGGATTCAGACTTCTATTGTAAAAACTCTACTTTATTTATGAGCTACAAGGATTGTGAAAATTTGTTCTGTAATCCATGGTTTTCATAATGAGAATGAGTTTTGTTTTAAGCCAACTCTGAGTTAACTCAGAGGGTTGAAACTCTTGGGTTAGGGCCCAACCTGAGTAGCCAAAGCTCCTCTTTATTGTACTGTTATGCTAGCATAGACTCATGTTTTCTATTCATTTGCTTAAATAACATAGATTCATGGTTTTCTGTTTTATTTTCTTAAGTAGCTTCATTTTCATTACAACAATATAACGTAGATTATTCATGTTTTTTTTTGTTCATTTGCTTCAATAGCTGCATTTACTGTAGTTTACTTCCATTTGTGCCTTCTTTCAGTTTACAGGTTAGTTAGGAGAAAATATTACCATAAGGTTGTGCACAGGTGTCTCGGCCTCATCTCTTCCCTTTGGGACCATGACTTGAGGAAGAGGCCCTTCAACAACCCCAAAAACACATGTTTTTGGTTCTCGCATGAGCTATGGAGTTTGCTGTTCGATGCAGTTATTTGTTCACCCTCACTGGTTTTTCTATCATTTCCTTTGAAACCTCCTTTAGCACGTTATTCATGCATCACTTCCTCGTCGTTTGATCCACAACAAACCTTCACAATCACCGTCTGATTCATTATTTTCTCCAACTATTGCCTCGCATGGAGTCTTCCACTTACTTTATGCGCTTTAATCTCCACTATCGATCTATCTCTTGATCTGATGGCTATCGTGTCACCTCAACACTTTATGCGCTTTAAACCCCCACTGTCGATTTGTCTCTCCTGATCCGACAACTATCGCGTCACCCGATCTCCAATTAGCTTGGTCAATCTCCACCGTTGATCAGCTCCGCCTGATCCAATGGCTATCGTACAATCTCGTGTGGATTATTGCATGACCATTATCTGCCCGAGAGCATGCGAGAAAAGTGGTTTTCCCATGCTACGTGTTACACAATAAGGCTAATCGCGTGAAATTTCAGAATTCCGCTTATGGCATTGAGGGCGCACGAGAAACTACTTACCGCCTTAGAAACCCGCTCCATCATTTCCGCACGTTTATTTTCCCCGTGATACGATCTCTGCTATCCATCCTCTAGTTAATCTTGTCCGTCCATCTCTTGACTTAATCCATGCGATAAGATCTCAACCTTCATCACTTCGTTACCTTGTTCGTCCATCTCTTGACTTAACCTCCGCAATAAGACCTCAGCCGTTCATCCTATGCATTCATCTTGTTCATCCATCTAGTCACTTAACCCTTCGCGATAAGATCTCCGTCATTCATCTGCTTCGTTACCTTTTCTGCCCATCTCTTCACTTAATCCCTCGCGATACGATCTCCGCCATTCATCTGCTTCGTTACCCTGTCCGCCCATCTCTTGACTTAATTTTTTGCGATAAGATCTTCGCCGTTCATCTGCTTCATTAACTTGGTTCATCCATTTATTTGCTTAAGCCCTCGTGATAAGATCTCCACTGTCCATCTTCTGCTTGTTGATCGATCCAATGGTCCCTATGCGCTACTACGTCCTTACATCCTCCTTTCATTGATTTCGACCTCTGATTTCTCTTCCGCTTGAAAACCGATTTAACTTAAGTTTCTTTACTTACACCTTAGCATAGTTTAATGCTTTTTACCTTCTGCAGCTTTGGTAGCAGAATTAGGTTAGTGATTTCTTTAGAAATTCTGTTTAGCATCGTTGTTTTATTGGTTAATTAGGTTATAGTGTGGTTTAGAACTACATGTTGTTTTATTCATTACTGTAGTAGAGTAGCTCTCTCTTAGAATAGGTTTTCTCTTATTCCATCAAATAATTGAGCTTCTTCTGACCTTATAGAAGTCTGGCTTGGAACCCCTGGGGTCTCTTGCCATATAAAAAGTGACAACAGGCAAGACCTTCACTTCTACTTGTGAATATAGCACTGTCACCTCCAAGTTTGTATGAACCCCGAGTTGATAAGTAAAGCTAGTAGCCCTGGGAGTTGCATAATTCTTGTTGCAATACCTAGATTCATCAACAATCACATACAGAATAGTCCATACATTAATGCGTAAGTAAAACTACATACATTGCTAAAGTACCCAGAATAGTCAAACTACAATAACAACATCTGCATGAAACGTGTTGGCTTTGTTATATTATATAAAGTGAAAGTTCCATCCATACATACAACCATGACATCCACTAGCCCCAATAGTGGAATGTTATGGTCAACACCACCTACTCTTTCAAAGAAATATGGTCGCTCTGCACTGTGGGGAAGCCAAGGCTTGTCACAATACTCTCTGAACCCTCTCTCCTGTTTTATGAGTTACAAGGTTCTATTTATAACAAAGGGTGGGGTGACCCTTGACATCCCCCTTTATGACTCTTGGACTACCCTCATCACTGTTTACATTACATATGACTGTTTGTATTCTACTAATGACACTTGGAATTTCACTTTACATCATGTTTACAAAAATGATGCATTTTCCACATATACCCATGTGGGACAAAATCAGCTTGAGTCAGCCAGACAAGACACCGTTAAGACTCAAATGACTGTGGAAAAACCACCTCATAAACCTTCTCTCCATGATCCTCAGTGACGAAATGATGCCATGCTTGATAATGTGCAATGGTGTCCACGCACTCTTTGATGATGTTCTTCTGGAAATGAACTCTTGCCTCCATTTCTTCTACGTATATTGATTTGGAACCTTGGTCCAACTCATCCTGTAACATGCATCGCTTAGTCTCGAGAAAGGTCGGATCGATGATGTACATCCTCATGTTATCTGCGTTGACTTGCAAATATGCGCTGGTGGCGTGAGCATCAACTGATTAAAGTACGCATCGAACTGCAGACTGACTTGGTTCTTCTCTTTGGCCTCAGTGAGCCTACCAATTAACAGGGTGCCATAATTTCTCACCATGACATCCAAACTCCTATACAACCGTGCATACGAAGCCTCAATACTAGTGATGAGCGGTGGGAGTTCCTCATAGTTCTCGATCTGACTCCGGATGTGTGCTTTGTCCAACTCCACCTGTAACATCATCATCTTGTGCAAGTGAAGCGAGGCTGCCTTGTACCTCATTTTCCATGTTTGTACATGGTCCAGGTGGATATTGGTGGCTCTCACCTATTCCACTTGGACCCCCACCATTGTTTCTTTCAGTTTTTTCAGTTTCCTTAATTGTAGCACAATTTGCTATTTTTGACAGTTTTTCGAGTCCTAAACTTTCGAAGCTGTTCTGAGGCCCTAAACAACGTTTTTGGGGAAAACCACTCGTGAGAAAATATAAGTTTTTAACTTGATATTCATTGTCAACCATTGTAGTCCTCAAATAGATCTTTCTAACAAGGTACCGTGTGCATCAAATGGAGATCGTATGCCAAAGTTATGACCGCGGAAAGTTGATGTACTAACTCACCCCAACGGGATCCATAATTTGGTGTTTCATCTCCTAAGGTTAGGTTTTTGGATGGTTATGGTTTTCCATTGTTTCTCAATAATAAATAAGCCTTTAAGCCTCATTGTAACCCAGTTCAGAGGCACGTAGCCACTGCATCTCTTCTCACAGATAAGCTACCATCGCCCGAGCTAATTTCTTTCCATTATGTATGTAAACATATCTCAGTTCTTTGATATTAATGAATTGAATTTTTATTTCCATTGCATCTCCATGTGTATGGTTATATTTGTAATTTGTTGCGTTCCTGTTTAAATTCAGATCAATGGTATCAGAGCGGTCTGCTATTTCTTGATCCTTCTTTGCATGTCCCCAACGAGGTCGAGGTATAAGGAGTTAAGGCTCGAATTGGTTGAACCTTTGCAAGAGCAGCCTCACAAACCATGAAAACTGCCCATGGGGGAAGAAAAGAAAGACGAGGGAGTAGGAGATTCGATCAAAATATTGCTCGAGGAGGCCCTCAAGAAACAAAGGAATGCGATGATGGATAAATTTTCCCAGATCCTTCAATGGTGGCCCACCGGTAGCGCATCCACATCCAAAAATCAATCTGAAGGCACCACTCCTTTTAAGATACAAGTAAAATTTGACACTCCCATATTTGAGGGCCAAATAGGTGTAGACGCTATAGATAAATGGTTAAATCTGCCAGAAGGATATTTTCTGTTTGTGATTTTTCTAGCCGGGAAAAGATTACTTTTTCTCTTCTCAAATCCACCCCCCACATCAAAGACTGGTGGGAAATCTGTTGTCCTTTGAGATAACCTAAATTCAATTAGTTATGCCAAAGCATTTATAATGTTTTGTTGTTTTAAATGATAGGATCACCTTGAACTATTTATAAACAGATGCTTTATACTTAGACAGATTTTTGATAAAATAAAGGCTTGTTCTTTAACTGCACATGGTTATTTTAATTTTAGAGGGATGGATAAGTGGAATATGGGTAATTGTAATTGGTTACTATTCAAACTGAGTATTTAATCATCTATAAGCAGAAATTAAGAAAACAATGTTTCCTTAATCAACAAAATATAAATAGACTATCACAAAGATCTAGTGCAATTTATGCTCAAAGAGGAATTTACAATAACAAATAGTTTGTAAATTTATCTCTTATTTAAATTACAACTTCATAGAGGATTCAAAATGAAACTGAAACTCAATTAAATTTTAAATCGGATAACTGCAAAAGACATGATCTATATGAAGAAGACATAATGAATAAACAATATGAAATACAACTCATTGAGAGACTACCATATCAGGCAAATCCATAATCTTTTATTATCTCAAAAATGCTCCAGCTTAGTACAAATTTTCTTAATAACTTGTTCAAGGGTTCAACCTTAAATACTTCGACATAATGAAGTATTTAAACAAAATTTACTAAAATATTACAATTAATGCCTGAGTGACACGCCATCCTATTATTAAACTTGAACTAACAAAAAAAGAAATAATGCGATCAAGAGGAATGAATCTGGTGAAGTGATCTAGACATCTGGCCTTGCTTTGGAGGAGAACAATTGCTGAGTGGCAACTATTCAGGTGCTGCGCTGGTGAAGCTGACCTGTTTTTTCTTAATCCCGGAATTCACGCAATTTATCCCTGTAGGTTTTAACCCCGTACAGAAATTACCTGCATATGAATTCTAAAACACAGAAAATAAAAATGCGAGATCATAACACATAAAACACATACACACAGATATTTTCCCCTGGATCCCAAAATCGGGACTACTAGCGTGATTTTTCATTATGTTCCTTTCAATGTTATAATACATATTTATACATGCTGAAGCATCCAATACCATGGACCAAAAACCATCGCATCCAATACCATGGACCGAAAAACCATCGCGTCCAAAAAACATGTGAAAAAATCATACACAAAACCATAGGTGGGTCTGCCCAACCTAACATAGGGTCCAAAATCAAAATTTTCCGGGGCGCTACCCCAGACCCCATAAAGTGGGGTTACAGGTACCCCTCAAACCTCCTGCTAACTACGTGGAAAGAATATAACACAACCCAACGTTCTCCCACTTGTTGTTTTCTTTCCATAGGGGGCCATAGGAGAGCTTAGTCATTTTTCCAGCCCTAAAAAGCCCATTGTTTCTCTACACCAGGAGAACTTCTCAGAGCTCATAGATTTTGTCAATGCATCTGCAGTGTTCTTCAAAGTGTCCACCTATACCAACAACACCTTTTTGTCTTCTATCATATCCCTCACAAAGTGATACTGAACATCAATGTGCTTTGTCTTTGAATGATAAGCAGGGTTCTTTGCCAAGAAAATTGCACTTTGGCTGTCAGTCTATCCTTATAGCTCCCTGTACTAACCCCATACTTGAACACAATCTCTGCAACCAAACTGCTTCCTTGCTTGCATGAGTGGCTGCCATGTATTCTGCCTCTGTAGTTGATAGTGCCACTACAGATTGTTTCTTACTCATCCAACTGACGCACCTCCAAATAGGTTAAACACATACCCACTTGTAGATCTTCTCTGATCCAGATCTCCAGCCCAGTCTGCATCAACAAAGCCACAGATATCCAACACTCTGTCCAATCCTGGTCTCCCTTGGTAGCACAAACCATAATCACTAGTGCCACGCAAATACCTGAAAACCCGCTTCACTGCTGTCCAGTGCTCCTTCCCTGGTTTTGACATAAACCTGCTCAATACTCCCACTGCATGTGCAATGTCTGGCCTAGTACAGACCATGGCGTACATCAAGCTACCGACTGCACTTGCATATGGAACACGGGACATGTCCTCTTCCTCTTCTTGTGTCTTGGGACACTGTTCAACAGATAACCTCACATATCAGGAATAGGAACCTTCACCGGTTTACTACCTGCATATTAAACCTCTGCAATATTGTCTCGACATACTTCCTCTGGTTTAACCAGAGCTTCCTCTTTGCCCGATCTCTTTTAATTTCCATGCCCAAAATATAGTTTGCAGCACCGAGATCTTTCATGTCGAATTTGGAGGACAATTGGGTCTTCAAATCCTGGATAATTTCTTTGTCATTTCCAACCAACAACATATCATCAACATACAAGACCAGATAAATAACACGGTCACCAATTAATTTAAACTACACACAATGATCTGCTTTGCTTCTGGTGAAGCCAAGTCCCCGTATAAATGTATCAAATTTCTAATACCACATCCTTGGTGATTGTTTTAACCCATACAGAGACTTCTTTAACTTGCATACTAGTTATTTCTTACCCACACCACAAATCCTTCAGGTTGCTTCATGTAGATTTCCTCTTCCAAATCCCCGTGAAGAAATGCTATCTTCACATCCATTTGTTCTACCTCAAAATCAAAAGCAGCAACAACAGATAAAAGTAAATCTAATAGAAGTTACCTTGGCAACAGGAGAAAAAATATCACCAAAATCAATTCCCGGCACCTGGGAATAACCTTTTGCTACCAACCGAGCTTTGTATTTCTCCACCTTCCCTTCTGCATTTGTCTTCTTCTTGAACACCCATTTGCTGCCGATGGGTTTCCTTCCAGCCGACAACTCCACCAGATCCCAAGCCTCATTTTTGTGCAAAGATGCCATTTCATCAACCATGGCCTCTTTCCAGAGTTTTCCAT
>APFE031574304.1:32014-50184 GCA_000404065.3 Pinus taeda | reverse complement strand
CTAAATACCACTGAGAAACCCCACGGGTGGGCGCTTAACTGCCTTGGAATGTGTGCACTAGGGTACGCACCCCATGAATGGGTGACCCGCGTATTTGGACGCGGTCCCTGCACGGCATACCTGTGGGTACGCACCTCCTGAACTGTTCTCCTGCGTACTTCTTTATTTTCATCAAAATGAGAGCCATGCCATGGGTGTTTGCCATCAAGTACAACATCTGAAATCATACCAGAACCATAATGCCAACACATATAATCCCTTAAGTCCGAAAAAGTGTAAAATAATACAAAAGGGATGAATTTTCGATACTTTTAATGAGCCGAACAAGACAAGCACTCGGTCTTTTTGTGTAATAATCCCTCAGGTCCAAAAAGATTAAAATCTAGAGGAGGGATAGCACTTCCAATGACTTTAACGAGCCGGAGAGGCCAATCTCTTGGCAATCTTTTCATATTTTACGAGTCAGTTGAAAGGAGCTTAAAGGAGACTCATTTTTGGGGAACGAGTGATGGTTTCGGGTAGCAACTAATTCTAGGCAAGATTTCGAATTTTCCAATCACGGCAGTGTCACAAGCATGGCTAATAGAATCACTCTTTGCAAATGTTCCTCGAAGGGGTAAGCAATCATATGGGGGTGAATGATCGGCTAAAAGCAGAGTGGAGGTGAGGATGAGAACACGACCAAGGCTCAAAAGCTAGCGATAAGGAATTCACAATGGTTATTTACCAGTTCATTTTTTAATGAGCTTAAATGCTGGGGGAAACATTTGCTCATGACTTATGTTTATTTTTTAACGAGCTTGAACTATGCACTAAAACTGCTTGTGGTGGGTTTATTTTTTAACGAGCTTGAACCGTGCGGTAACACTGCTCGCGATAATGGTCATTGAGTCTTTGATTCACCATTAGCATTTTGTTCTTTCAAAGATTGTACTACCTGTTCATTTGCTTCATCAAACTGATTAGAAATAAAAACATATGTTTGATAAATGATTTAAGATCACTAATATTTTACTCGAATTACGTGCATGGTAAATTAAAAGTGACTTTTACCTCTCATTTTACCATTTCATTTGAATTTGGTTTGTTGGAGCTCTGGAGGTGCTTCCCCCCCCCGATTTTCACTAGCTGATTCCAGGAGATTCTGTAGACAATTCCTGATGCTGCTTGGACCAGGTAGGAGCTAAATTTGTGCTCTTCAATTGCATGCCTTTCTTTTTGAATTCTGAGCCTGCTTCCTTGTTCTGCTGAGCCTCTGGGGTTGGAGGAACTCGCCCTGGGACCATTGCACCCTTCCTTAATCGAAAGGTGCGATGGCGATGCATACTGGTCTTCTCATTGACTAGTCAGTATGTATCACTCCCAGTACACTTACTGGGGTGTGATGGGCGCAAGGAGGAAAGTTTTTGCACAGTTTTCTCATGGATTTTTGCCTCTTTTTTACCAAATGAAGATCCTGACTCTTCTCTTGTTTGGTTTTCAGAGATTCATCGGAGCAAAATGGTTGTTACATGGTGAGAACACGAGCATGAAGAAGAGGATGTTGTTGCTTTACATGATCCGGGCACAGTAGCTGCATTGCGGAACTATGGCTTGTTGAAGTTTTTCCGTATGTCTAGCATGAGGCAACAAATCAATTTGTTGCAATATTTCCTCAATGCCTGGGATTCTATCAACCAGGTGTTCCAGATTAGCGGAAAATCAATCCCTTTGACTGTCGTAGACATCTATTTTCTGACCGGTTTATCGAGGCATGGTGCCCCTCTCTCATTATCAGGCTCCACCCGTGGGGGTGAGTCCGTGAGGGAGTACATTCGCCGGCACTGCAGAGAGGGATCTCAACCGAGTACCGATGGCAAGATCAATATCCAAGATGTCACTGACCGGCCCTTGCAGACTATTTTGTTCACTTTTGCTAGACTGGCTAGTAGTTCTCCTCTTCACATAGCTAACAGGTCTTACATGCAGTATGCTTTGGAATGCCTTGAACCGAAGGTGTTCAACTGGTGTGGTGTAGTACTTTCTGTGATGAAAGAACAACTGATCAAAGTGAAAAGCGGAAGATCCAAGAACTTCGATTATGGTTCTATTTTGACCGCTTTCGCTTTGGAGAGAATCCCACTGATGCAGCCGCAATACATTTCACTTGGCCTACCTCCACCGACTGAACCACGGATGTAGAGATGGGTTGACCTCATGTCTCGGCATGCTAGCCAACCTCAGATTTATTTTTCTGATAGTCTCTTCGAGTGGTTCAATCGTCAGGAGATGGTTTATGCTAGGTTCCCATATGTTGGTATGGATTTCCGGGGTGATTCAGATTTGGTGTTGCAAGCTGGCGAGCAATGGGGTGCCATGGGTAATTCTTCTGACCATATCTCTGTTCATTGTTATTTATAATGTTCTTATGTTTTTTGATCAAGACTAATCAAAACTCATGTGCTCATGCAGATGTTTGACCATTTCAACCAGTAGTACGCCGCAGAGACCCAGCGGCCGCTCTAGCAGGAGAGGCTGTGGGGAGGGCCATCCTTTGTGACCTTGATGTGGTCGAGACTCTTTCAGCACTACAGGACCAAATCGAGGGTCTTACCCTTGGTAGCCCGGATTTGAGGACCGACGAGCTGCCTCTGCGGTTGCAGCGACATACTATTGGAGTGCTGAGTCGATGGACTAGGCTTTTACGTATGATTGCACAGGCGGTGACTTGTTATCACTAGCATCATTAGACTAGGGTGCCCCCTAGAATTTTGATTTTTGGGTCATTTGACCAATTTTGTCTTGGTTAAAGAACATTATGTATAAACTATAAATAGTTTTGAATATATTTTTGATTTTCGGAGCTTTATTTCGGTTAAGTTACATGATCCTGCTGCATATATTGATATGATGTTACTTTTTATAAATGTCACAAATGCTATCTAACACATAATTTACCAATGAGTTTGTTAATGTGTTTAAACTTTTGGAAATATGTTGATATTGGATGAAATCTAACTGTGTTTCCAAAATTCTGACTCTTTGGAACATGCGATAGATAGCTGGATTCCATACAGAATAGATATCGGTGAGTTGTAGAATGACAAGCTGTGAGTCTAGCCTAACGACAAGTTGGCATATGCCATGTGTGATGGCATCGGAGAGGAGTTCTATAAATGCGCTGTACTCAGTGACATTGTTCGTAGACCGACCAATACACACTCCTCTGAAACTTACTAACTCGTTGCTGGGATTAAAAATGGCCCATGCCGCAGAAGACAGGTTCCGCGAACTACGACTTGCTCCGTCGGCATATCCAACGAATGATTAGAGTGGGTTTGACATCTGTAATGAATGAAAAAAGAGGATTACTTGACCAAAATAAATGCTCTTGGCGAAAACAAAAGTGTAACAAAAGCATGAGGATTACTACGCGAAATCAAGCATAGTAACGCTTGAGGTACAACCCGTTGCGAGGTTGCGCTAGTGGAATTCCATCATAGTCCATCAACTCGTAGGCTCCTTTTGCTAATACTCGCTTAACAATATAGGGACCCATCCATAATGATTTGAATTTCCTGCTCCCAACTTATCGGATTCCTGGTCGTAAAGTAAGACCAAGTCACCTTCTGAGATGACGCGAGGTTTGACATTCTTGTCGAACTATGCTTTGACTCGTTTCTTATGAGCTTTGTTAGCCGAAGCTGCATCACAACGGGTTTCATCCAATCGGATTATTTTCAAGAAACGAGCCTCTTCTTCTGAGGTTCTGGGGAGAAGGTCGACTGCGAGTTTGAGGGACGAGATTTCACATGGAACAGGTAAGATTGCTTCCCGACTGTACACAAGTTGAAAAGGTGTGAACCCGGTTGCATTTCTTACCAATGTTTGGTATGCCCACAAGGCCGAGTACAGGATTAGGTGCCAATCCTGTTTGTGGACTCCGATCATCCTTTGCAGCATGTGCTTTAGGACCTTTTTGATTGCCTCAACCTATCCGTTAGCTTGCGGATAATATGGAGTAGAGCTGTCATGGGACAGTCCTAATTTGGTAGCCAACTCAACCATCATGTGATTGCGAAAATGTGATCCATGATCTATGACTATGGCCTGTGGAACGCCGAATCTGGAGACTACGTGATTAAAAAAGAAAAGGGTAGTCGTTTCACCACTATTGTTTAATGTAGGCATCGCTTCGGCCCATTTGGTAAAATAGTCTACTGCGACTATGATATACCCATGACCCCTGGCCGAGGTGGGGTTACATGTCATGAAATCTATGCCCCATTTGGCAAATGGCCCAATAGCTACTACTGGTTGTAGCGGTGTGGGTGGTCTTCTAGTTTTGCTGTCGAAAATTTGGCAAGCATGACAACTTCTGACTGCGGTTATGCAATCTTTGAACATTGTGGGGGGCATCAATCTGGTTATGCCATGGCACAGAAAAAATTGCAAGCAGGATACTTCTGGCCAACAATGGGGAATAACAGCATCCGAGTGGACACTATTCTCGGTAAAAAATTGGTGACTCGACTGGTAGCTATCTTAGAAACAAACAAGTAAAGTCTATTTTCGTTTTCCTTTATGAAAATAGACAAGAGGGGAACCAAGGGGACCAACCTTAGTCTTGCGCCTGATTTACTCTCCTTCCTGATAGAGCTTCACTGCTTCTTCTTCGTCTTCCTATCTTCAAAGAGCACCTGTGGAATCACAGCAACATACTACTATTGAAGAACAAACATCTATATTCATAAATAACACAAGAGCAGATGTGTGTTAACCATACAAATGCATATATAAACAAGTACACAAGAATATGGAGGAAAACTTGAATAGCTTTATTAAGATGAAAAGTGGCAAGAGGATTACAACCATATGTTCTGACCCAGCATCATCCTCCAGCTAGAGAGCCCTTCTTCACCTCAAGAAAAGCTTAGATCACCCAACACTATGAATGTACACCAGAAAACCAACAACACTTCTCTATAAGATACAAAATTCCAGCCTCCGGATCTTTGTGATGAGGGATCCATATATAGATGATTATAGGGAGGTGAGTCATCTTCTGGGGTCTTGATTAGTTTCCTCTCTCTGATAGTTCCTACTTCCACTTGGAGAATGATGATCTCTTACTCATCCTTGGTCGAAAATAGAGAGGCAAGTATCAGAGGGGAAGCTTCTGGAAGATTCCATGATCTTCCACCTCGCATTTTGTCCCTGCTATTTGTCCATTCCCGACCATCGCACCCCACAGAGGAGTAATTCAGTATGCATCACACCTTGTACACTGGGAAGGTGATATGCATCGCACCCTCTGCACTGGGTTTTCAGTATGGTCCAGTTTTGACCATTTATGAGCAGTTTTTAGTGGAGAACTTCTGGGAGATGATGTAATCAGATGACCTTGTTCCTTTAGGTAGTGAAGCAACACTTTTAGGGACTTAGGAGCCCTTAGTTTATGGAAATTTATGATTGGGGTTGAAGTGCCCAAAAATGTCTATAACACCAAGTAGAGAGCTCTAGTGTTGTTGGCGAAAAATGGTGATAAGGTTGAGACCCTGGGTTCAAGCACAGGGGCCAACAAAGGGTCCATCCTAGTCTACCGTAGCACTGAAAGTTTCACCCTGCTCAATAAGAATAAGGCATCTCAATCAAGGCACGTCGCGATCTTACTTGGTTAAGTTACTAGAACAAGGCATTAGGAGGAATCACATAATGGCCACCAATATTCGTTAAACTTGGAACCAAGGCATCAAACATGCAATCGTTGTAGAAGACAACATCTAAAGTATTCAAAAGGACATAGAATATGCACATGAATTCATTCTCTTTCATTAGTTTAAACCAACATCACATTAGTACATTTGGGCTCATAAGCCTTCTCAACATAATAAATACTAGGAATATAATCTAATGTATGACCAAGTGATTAATGAATCATGCAGGCTCAATAGGCTTGATGACAACATTTAAGTACGATTCTCTCTCTCCTGGCTTTTCCTTTGACCTTTTAAATCAATCTGATCACTTGGACTGTTGCTTTCATCCTCAGATGCTCTATCCTTTCCTTTTCAATTGCTTCGATTGCTTGGATGTGACTGCTTCCTCAAACATTAACGAACATTCCAACTTGGTTGTGTTTGCATGTGCCCTGATTTCCCTGGAAGATCTTCCATAACTTCCAAACTTTAATGGATTCCTTCTCCTTCCTTAGCTACCTTCTTTGAGACTTCCCATCGATTACCTTCAATCAAAATATAGTAAACCATCAAAACATGACAAAACTTTGTCTCCAAAGTGAAGGCACCAACAAGCCTTTACCATAGTCTATTAATTCGTCCTAGAGTCAATAATTTGTTGGTGCAACTAGTGTTTCTTGCTACTCCAGTGCTCCTACAAGTGTTGATCCTTCTTGGTCTTTTCCTTCAAACAAAGGACCCAACTCTGAGATTAATTGTATGGCTATGGTTTTGAGTTGTGTGTCCACAGCAAGTGTTTCCTTCAATGGACCTATGATAGTGCTTGCTTGATCGATGAAATGTGATGCGAGTTCAACTATTGGTTGATTAGGGAATGTCATCAAGAGGGAATTCCATTGAGTGTCTACCTCCATGTTGATCTACTGTAGCTTCTGGAAATTTCCATGTGTTGATGGCTTAAGGTCACAGAATAGAGTCTTTGTCTCGTGCATTTCATCCTAAATTTGTTGGATTTGGTTTTCGAGGACATCCTCTTGTGCTAGGAGCTCCTGTTGCTGGTTGAGGTCTTGAGTTGCCATGGCGTTTTGAAGAGCTGATTCGCCTATTAGCGTAGGGGTAAGTTAATTGATTTTTATTTGCAAGGTAGCCTGACCAGTATTGTACTAGAGCTAAGATTCCTTTAGCTTCCTTTGTAGCTTGGATGATAGAGGATTTTAGACAAATTGCTTCACTGATTCTCTACTTGATCTCACTGACATAATGGGATGTTGGATTTGGTAGTGCCCCTTGAGTTGTGAAAATAGTTATTTTGAGCTCTTTATTTGTCGCAATGAGGTTGATACAGGAAGTTCTAATATGATCATATTATTTTGGAAGAGTGTAGGAAAAAAAGTATTATGGTGCATCTGTTGCTATTTGAATAATTAAGGGCTAGAGATCCTAGAAATTTGCACTTGTTTTGTCAATCCGGTTTTGTAGCATTTGGTTCTCTTGAAGAATTTAATCTATTTATATTGCAATGGAAAGAATTTATTGTTGTTACTGCTCCTATTCAACTTCCATATTGTTGTGCAACGCCTTTTCTTGGAGTACAACCATTTGAATGAAAGTAAACAATTGAGACAATGACCAAATCTGTAGGTCATCAAGGGTCATTGTAGTGGGTGTAGGGTACCTAGTTTGCAATGGTTGGCCACTAGAAACTAATTTCTCAGAATTCACATGGGGTAAGGTCTCTTGCTGCAAGGGCTTAGTGGAGTGAGTACTAATATGGTCTAGGATGGATTGTGGTGGTGGAAGCGAGGCAGTGTTGGAAGTTAGGGTCAAGGTGTGTATTGTTTACATGTCTAGATTCTCAGAGCTAATAGGTTGTCTCGTTTCCATTAATAGGCTTGGAGCTAGTAGTAAATATAACATAGATGTAGTAACAAACTTCGCACTTGTGGGGGGAACTATGAGTGCCTCACTGGTAGCATCCGTAATGGACTTAATTATGGAGTCTATCTCAATTTTTATCTTGACACTGAGAAGATTTACGTATGAAATAATTTTTGAGATGATGGTTGAGGTGGAGGCTATTTGGGGTGATGGATTATGCAAACTTGGGGATACAACAGATGTGGATGGTGGGTTTTCTTCAATGATGGGTGTGCTGGTGTAATATTGGGGTTCCTTGCCAATAAGATCAATGACTTGAGTAGAAGTAGATGTAATCGATTTCTTGGGAATTGATGGTGGTCTGGTGATAAGTGGGTGAGTATTCTAGATGGTGGGTTTAGTATGAGAATGGGGGCCCACTGAGGGGATTGAATCAATAGATGGGCTATAGTTAAAAGAGGAAATTGGAATAACACTGATGAATTAGAAAAAGGAAGGAAAAAGACTTATTGATGCGCTAAGATCCTTTAGATTATTGTAGAAGGATACCATTTTTTTCTTGAACTTCTTTAGGACTATATTGAGTGTTTCTTCTAACATTTTCTTCTTGGAGGTAGAAGGGATTTCAACAGGCAGTGGCTTAGACAACATCCCTTTAAATCAATGTGTCATCTTTCCACCCAAAATTTCTCTAACAACTCCAGGCTAGAACGTGACTTCTGTATGGAATGCCTCCTCTAAGAGAACAAATGCCTAAGCTCACATCTGGAACATGTATGGGTTGATGCACTTAGACCGAACCCAAGTGCTTCCATGGTTTACACCGAACCATATATCTTTAAAATATTCATCTAGGAGTAACGGTGGGATCCTAGGCTTGGATTTGGTGACAACCAACATCTTTGGATACCATCCAACAAATAGAGTCTCATTAGTTTCCTTTTTGTTGGGGTCCCTGAAAGTATCCACGGTAAATATCTGAGTGGAAGGGGCCGATCCTTGGAAATCTGTGCTATCTCTTTTCTTTTTGGTGGGAACCAATTCATCATAGCTAAGGAAACAACAATATATCAACATATAAAATATGTCTCCCTCTTGTATAGATATTCACATGCTTCAAAGAGCTCATTCATAAAAAAACTACACAATTTAATTATGTGCCTTGCACACACACTTTTTCTACTGAAATGGTGTCCAAGGTGTATTTACCCCTTGAAAAATGGTGCATGAGATTTCCAAGAATTGTATAGTAGGATAATTTTATGCTAGGCTTGTTAATTGGTTTAATAAGGGCTCCCTTACTACCATGTTGAGTATCATACATTTTATAGTAGTTTTCATTACTCGTATTCTTTCCTCTCGTAGAAGTATTTTAGAGCTTAGATGATACTGTGGCTCCTGCAGTTGATAGTCCTGTGAATTTTTGAATGTCACTGGCATGTATTGGTTATTACTTGTCAAGCCCGAGAGAACCCCCATGCATTCATTTGATGAGTAATTTGGTACATTGAATTGTCGCTCCCATAGGGCCGAACACAGGTAGACTTCACAAATTTAGTAGTTTTGTACTCTATAGGAATTTGAAATCCTTTTTAATTTGAGATGACATGCTTCCATATGATTTGGAAATAAATTATGTAAAAATTCATGCTTGAGTGTTGGGAAATGGAAAGAGTCTCAGAGATCATTATCCACAAGTGTAGTCTTGTCATATTTTCCACATAGAGGCTCAATTTCAGTGGCTTTGGAGTTGGGTTTAGGTGATGGAACATAGATTATGGTAGCCTTATTCATGGTTGCAGTATAAAGACTATACACAACAGACATAGGGGGTTTGAATTTGGGTTGAGGATTAGGGCAATTTGACATAGAATCTAGACAGGGAAATTCAACCACCTATGCTTAGCTTCTAAAGAACTTATCATTGCCATGAAAAATAAAATAAAAAGACCTGACACAATTTTTTTTATTAGAATGGTTAACTATTTAATACAATAAATTTATATACTCAATTCAAATTGTGGCAATAACGGTGACTGTGACTTGGACTTGACCCGAATGATGTGAAAACTAAAAAAGGAAGGTGGGGATGATGGTTAATTATGATGATATAATGGCAAGTTCTTAGAAGTTGATGACTAGATCGTGTCAGGGATATTATAGAAGTTATTTAGCCCAAATTTGAAATAACGCAGGGAATTATTATTAATTATTATGGATAAGATTATTTCCACGAGTGACTCCCTAACCACAAGTAGTTATCGAGGGTGGCACTCAATTGAAACAACTAAAATAACTGATAAAAATTTATTCATAACTTACTCGACTAAAATAACTGATGAAACAAAATAATCTAACGCAACTAAAGTGACTGTCAAAATAAGATAATTGACTAACTATGTTCCCCTTTTGTAGATCAAATCAATTTGATGTGGAACCGATTGTTACATGGAAGGACTTCAGGAATGCACCATTCACCCATCTAGTAAATATGACTCCATCCAGTTGTGCAAATTTGAAAACTCCCAATTATTTCACTTCGACAACAATTAATGGTCCTAACCAATGCATTCTCAACTTTCCAATATGTTTTAAGAACTTGCTATCGTATAAGAGAACCTGATCCCAAGCTACATAGGATTTCCTCTTTATGTGCTAGTCGTTCCATGCTTTATACCTCTCCTTCTCGAATTTGAGTGGAAATCCACTAGGAATCTAGATTCGTCTAATTCTCATCCAAGCGTTTTGTAATTGAATCATATTTTGTCATGTGAGTATCCTGTGTAATTAAATGGTTGGGGATGATGAACTCAGTAGGTACTATGACTTCTCATCCATAAACAAGATGGAAGGGCATATACTTGTACAGGCTCTTGACAATTGTATGATAAGCCCATAATGTGGTCGACACCCGCTCATCCCAGTCATATCGGTTAGAAAAGCATATCTAGGTGAGGACCCTCTCTAATATTTTGTTAAAACCTTCCATAGTTCCATTTTCTTGAGGGTGGTATGGGTTTCTCTTATGGTGTTAGATCATAAAATTATGCAACAATGAAGCAACTGTCTCATTAATGAAGTGGGTCCCCTTGTCACTTGTGAGGCTTTGGGGGCACCCAAATTGAGTGATAATATTTTTGAAGGTGAACTTGGCGACAGTGTTTGCAGTGCAATATTTAACTAGTGAAACTTGAACCCATCTGGTAAGGTAATTTGTGGCAGTGTTAATATACCTAGTATGGGAGTGACATGCTAGAGGAATAATGGGTCCCACAAAGTTGACTACCCATTTCTCAAATGCATATATTTCCTGTACAAATTTTAAGGGAAGTTCATCCCGGTGTGATGGATTTCCCACACGTTGGTAAACATCACATTTCTGAGCGTATTCCTTTGCATATTGAAAACGTTTGAGCCACCAAAGTCCTTCCTCCAACACTTTCCTTTCGGTGGCCTTCCCTCCATATGTCCACCTGCAACTCCTGAATGGAATTCCCATAATAAATCCTATTTCCTATGATCAAGAGCACACCGTCACAATATCTAGTCAAGGCCCATATTGTATAATTGTCCTGCAATCAATTGGTAATCTGCAGCTCGAACCATCATGTGCATTCGCTGCGTCACCATGTACTCCTTTGGGAATTGGCCCGTGACTAGGAATAATGCAATGTCCTCCATGTAGTCTAGTATGGCCTTAACTCAGAATAGGTCGACATCTGTTAGTTGATCATCTAGTGCCCCCTAGCTTCACCTGACTCTAACTAGGAATGTGTTACACAACATTTTGTCACTGTCCTTGTACTTCCTGTCCACGATCCTGAAGGACCTCTACAATGAACTCCACATGATTTCCTCTCATGAAGAAACTCCCATTATGTCCCTCTTCATGAGCATACCAATTCTCTTTTGCATCATTTCCCAAAAATATTCTGTTTACCCTAGTTTACAAGGCTGGTGCTAATAACCCGCATCCTCCTCATGCCGATATGCATGGATCAAAACTATCACCAGTGCCGACCAAATCAACTGAGCCCTTTCTCAATCATGCTGATCCTCTTTTGGAAATTGTTTTAAATATGGAGTTGAAGCTTCCAACTCTAGAAGCTTTATAATGGAAGTCTGGTAAATGGTTAGGCCAGATGGAGTTGAGGAGGTCAGTTTGGGCTCCTTTCCCCTATTATGATGGAACTAATCCAAGAGACAAGGCCTTCTCACATGAGAATAGGAACCATATCCCATCCATCCAAGCTATATAAACCTCTCTTTTTCCCAAGCAAAAGCTAGTTTTTAGTTTGGAGTTAGAATAATCAACAAGACATCTATAGTGTGAAGTTTTCTAATATATGTTTGAGGGAGAATAGTGTGCTTTGGTATGATTTGAGACTAGAGAGAAAGAGGCCTTAAAACCTCTATTGTTGGGGTTTTCCATGAAGTGCTAGCAGAAGTGTGGGAAGCCGGATATGTCAGAGGAGACCAACAATGTCAAGGCACCAGTTGTAATCTCTTTTTGATTTATATAAATGCAACTATCGATTGATTTCCTACATGAACTGTCATTTTACATCTTTATGGCTTAATGTTCCTTGACTTGTTAAGTAGGCTGAATACAATATTGTATGCTATTACGTTTGTTGTTTGTTGTTGTTTGCTTGTTTCAGGTGTGTGAAGGAAGGAAACAAAAGATAGATGAAGTGAGGAAGAAGGATCATCACCAAGTGGAATAGCGTTCTAAGAGGTAGGCCCTCTTAATTGATTCTAGCTTAAGGAAATCTTCCATAGATTGTCTGTTTGTGACTAGACCTTCTCTCTCGAGCTAGAGGAATTGTTTGTGTCTGCACTTAGAATTTACCAGCATCACAAATTGGTGACTCCACTGGGGAATTAATCCTACTGTTTGATTGATTGTAATTTCATTGTTCTGTGTGAACTTTTCTAGTATCATCATTTCCCTCTAGTGTTCTCTTATTTACCTGGTTTACTGTTCTGAGTCTGAAATTTACAGTAGAAAGTCTGGTTTATACCTGAGGAAATTTTTTATTTTTCCTTTGAATCCTCGGCCAGCATGGTTTTTTCTAAAACAGTCGTACTGATCAGATCGAGTTTCTAAAAAATCGTCTTGTTGACCCCCTTTTGGCGCTTGTTGTCAGTTAGGTAGTCACACCAATGCCTGTAGGTGGAGATTCAGGTTTACATCAGAGCTCAACCAGTATGTCTTACTCTCCTGATTTTGGCCTCTTAGCTTGTTTTAGACTATTTCTCCCTAACTGGAAAGCTTGATTTGGCTTGGTTTATGTGCTTGTTGGTTTCCCCGCTTTTGCTTGATTTCTTGAGTATTTGGATGGTTAGTGGCTCCAAGACATCTAGGTTGTCATCCATTCAACTGATTGTGAACTTAGTGAGTCAAGTTGTTGGTAAATTTACTCGCATTTCATTTGTAGTCCTCTTATTGCTTTGATCTCCATCATTCAAGTTTGAAAAGTTTCGTTTGATTGTTCAAACATCTCTTTTCCAACATAGATCATGTTGCTTGTCTTGTTTTTGGTAGGGTCATTGCATCATTAGTTTGGAAGAAGTTCTTTTTTGTGTCTTTTCATCTATTTTAGGATTGATTGTCTCAAAAACTTTTTCATTGAAGTGTTTTACAAAAAATTCCTTTTTTCATTTCATGAAAAGTACACAATTCTAGTTTGTTGCATCAATATGTTACATTAGTTAGCATCATTGAAGACTAGAGTTGCATTTGCATTTGAAAAGAAAAAGAATTCTCTTTACCTTTGAAAGGACTGCTTGAAGTGCACTTGTTAGGAAAATAGGAATTGGGAAGAGTTTTTTCATTATTTTGTTTTCAAAAAATAAAGTAGTGAAAAAATCATTTTTATTTCAGTTGCTTGGTTGTTTACATTTGATTGTGTTTTTTACCCTCTCTAGTGTAAAAAATTCATCAAATTGAAAGTCTTGTCTCATTTCACTGCATATAGGATTTTTCAAGTCACATCACTAAGGCCTAAAACCGAGATATAATTCAAGATAAACTTTAAAATGAACTCAATTAACCGAAGGTGCATTTGAAACCTAACGATCACATCTAGAAGGTCTAGGCTAGAGACGTGTTCCAGTGTCTTTAAACCTAGCAGCTGTCATTTGCTTCGACACTAGACAAATCTAGTATGGAGTTGTGCTCCCCATATCGTAGAGTATATAAAGGGAGACCCCACTAGGCTGCAATCATTTATCCATAGGAAGACGAGTCTACTGCCTTGTAAACATGATACACCAGACACAACATTCGGGGAGATCGCCTGGTCGTACTTCTCAGTTCGCTGGGAAGTATTATGCAGTTCACGGTTACTTGGTAATCCTTTCTACCTAGATCATCCTAAGTAGTCATTTGATATTTTGGACTCTTTACACTTAAAAGATCATTCAAGCACTTGTCCTTTCGAGCTCGATTCAAATCGAAAGTGATAGAGTCACCTTTGCTTCTTTCTCGATTCTTAAAACATGAAAGAACACCAATTTGTTTATGCATCTTAAAAAATTGTTACCCACGATCTCACAACATCCATGTTAGTCTTTTCTAGATCAAATCGTGAGTATTCCTTTAAAGTACATTTAAATCCTTGGAATTTATCTCCCTTTTCCTATTATTTGAGACAAAGATATCATGGATGAACCATCTGATTCACCTAGTCCCTCTTTCTCCCCTCCATCTGAAAGATTGTCTGAGGAGCCATTTCCTGAATTACCGCATTCGCTTGAGGGCCAAGGTGTTTAACTTGGAATTGTTTTGAGCATTCAACCTTTGTCATATCATCCTCCACCTCCCTTAGATACTGGGTCACTTTCTGATATTGGCTCGAAATCTTCGGAAAACCCTATCCAGACTCTCAAGAGTCAGTCGACTATTGACAATTAGTTTGGACTGGTTGTTTATCTTCTAAATCCTTTGTTTGACCCTGTTGTGAAATCACCACAGTGTCCGTACAGTCCATATGATATGCTAGGTATTCTTTTGGAATTATCCCCTTGAACATCTTCAGTCGTTCATCGTCTCTTATTTCCACCCATGGAACCCAAAGGCAAATTTATAGTCTCCTCTCCAGATCACTCAAATTTTTCCACTCCACACACTATCGAAGAGGAAAAATATGAGTTTCCTCCTGAAGGTTTCCCCTACATGGGAAGCATTCCCATTAGTGTTTATCAGGACTTACCTCCTAATTATGTGACTTTAGCACAGTTGGTCTTAGGTACACCTAGTTCCTCTTCACTTTATTATAATCCTATTTGGGTGTCTGACACTATGCTTACCATAGGTACATTCATTCGGAATCCGACCCCCCAACAGACAGTGATTTCTGCAGTTACTTCAATACCAATGAAACCCACCATTTTTAACCTCTCGTCTCATCAGTGCAAGTCACTCATTCAGTGCAACCGACAGTCTTGAGTCCTGCTTCTGTCAGTCCTTCGGTCCCTCCAATGAGTGCAGAGGCTGTGCCACCGCTTGGGGGGCAGAATTCGAATGTCTCTATGGTGTCAAAAATGAATAATGTGAGTAGCGCATAGGCTCACATGGTTGGGGTGAACTAACCTTCTTCTAGTGCTATTCAAAACCTTGCTAGTTTTGCTAGATCAAGCAATGTTTAGTACCAATAGGTCCAAAATCTCGTTGGTCCATCTGTGTCAAGAAATTTCTAGTATCAGTAGCCTTCTGAGACTCAGGTTCAGTACCAAACTCCTTATGTTCCATATGGTTCCCAAGTAATGGTAAATCCACCTTACATCCTTTAGCCTGGATAGTACACTCAGTCTGGTCCAACCACCATTCCCGATGGTTATGGCTAGATATATTTCGGAACTTTTAAAGGTTTCAATTCGAGAACTGTCCAAGTACCCTTGTAGTAGAAAGGACAACCTCTATAGAAACAAGGGAAACCTTTGTTGTAGCAAGGGACATCCATGCAGTAACAGGGGCCAATGATGTAGCAGTAGGGACCACTGCAACAATTGCATGGGAAACCCTCGCAATAGTTGCAGCAAACCATGTAGCCACAAATTCAATATGTTCAGCAAAACTACCAACATATGTCTTCGCAAGGTCAACCTCTGTAGCCATAGGGATAACCTTTGTAGCTGCAAGGTTAGTGCTCACCACAGCAATACCAACTCAGGCAACAACAACCCTTATATACATATCAATAGGGTCAACCTTTGAAAGGACAAGGTCAGGGTCAAGTCTTGTAGTAGGAAACCCCAAATCCTCATGTCCAAGGGAAATAGGTTCAAAATCCTTTTGTCCAAGGACAACAGGTCCAAAATCCTTAAGTATAGGGCCAACAGGTTCAAAACCTGTATGTCCATGGACAACATGAACAAAACCCATACGTCCAAGGTCAATAGGCTCAACAACCTTTTAACATGTATGTTGCTTATCAACAACCTATGGATAGACAATTTCAAGGCTTTCAAGGTCAGAAGCCTCCCTACAGGCAAGGTAACCTACAGTGGGGGAAAAATCAAATGCCATATGGCCAAAACCCTCCACTATGGGGAAAAAATCCTTACCAACAGGGATGGGCTCCTCCAGTTGGACCCGCTTATCAACCTCCAATGCCTTTCAATAATTAATTGCCATTCTTGGTGACACTAGAGTTTCTAGATGTGTCTAGACTCATGAATGATCTAATTCTTCATTTGCTCTATTGGCCTCCAGTCCCATCCAAGATCCCGAGCAATTGTCCGAAGTTCGATCGAAAAGTGGAAGAAGATCCTCAAGCCCATGTGATGACATACACCTCTGGTGCTCCTTGAATTCCTACATTGACGGTTCTATTCATCTCTGTCTTTTCCAACGAACTCTCACAAGCGTTGCAACCAAGCAGTACATCGAGCTCCCTCGAAGTACTTATTATGACTTCAACTCTTTAGTGATGGCTTTCCTCATGCATTTCCAATTACCAATTTTCTATGAAACCGACACCTATTTACTTACATCACTCAAGCAAAATACTGTGAGACACATCTCTGATCGCATCCATGATTGGAGATGTAGGCGTCACCCGATCAAATTCAAGATTCTTGATCAGTTACTGACTGAATGGTTCACCAAATCATTCGTCGCTCCAATTGCTCGGGATATTGCTATGCGTAAGTGTGTCATGTAGGAACAAGCCATTGCTCATGCCCAATACTTAGATCTCATTTACTCTTAGTATGGCACTTTGTATGAGTTATTACCTTATGCTCTAAGGCCATCATCCGATCCAACGACATCAAAGTCAAAAACTACACCTCCTGTTGATGGAGTAATTGGTTTAGTGTCCCAGGTCCCTGCAAAATCTTCTTCCAAATAGAAGTCAACCTAAAACACTACTTCCAATAGTCCCTCTTAGAATCCACTTGGCCCTGGTAAAACCTTAGAGGTCCAGACTGTTCATTCTACTAGAGCAGAAAAATCCTCGAAATATAAGAAGAAAGGAAAAGGCAAAGGTAAAGCTAATGCCATAAAACAGGTTCCTCCTAAGTTGTCTGCTGGTGATGCTTCCCAACAAAAGCCTAAGTATCCATGCCTCATTTGTGAGGAAGATCACTATACTAAGGATTTTCCTAGATGATCTAAAGTTATTCAGTTGCTCAAAGGGACCCTAGCTATTCTAAAAGAGCCCTTTCCATCCCAGCAGACCCAAGTGGTAGACCAGCCTCAGTCATCTACTTCCTCGGGTTCACAAGTGTTCATGATGAGTACACTAATTAACATGGCTACGAGAACAAAAGATTATCAAAATCATACATCGACAATAGGGAAAGAAAAAGAAGGTACCCCTTCTTCTTCTACCCTATCAAGTTCTGGTCCTCTCCATATAAAGCGACCTAATATTGATTCCATCGTTTTACCACCTTCTTGAGGTGTGCTATGAAAGTCCTCATACAATTCAAATGCTTGAGCCACTCAACACTATAACATTGTTGAGGATTTGGCTCAAGAGCCATCATCTATGTCTGCTCTCAAGGTCCTTCAAATATTTCCTTCTCAGTGGAAATAATTATTGTTGACTATTGGGGGTATTGATCCTACCAATTCTAATCTTATTTGTTTTGACTTGGAAAACCACGTTCCACGTCTGCCTCATCAAATTGCCTTTCTCATTCAGGTCATCATCAATGAGAAAACAATTCACAGGACTGTCATTGATGAAGGTGCTTCCACCTGCATCATGTTTGTTGCTTGTTGGAAGGAAATTGGTTCTCCTACTCTGAACTAGTCCCCTAAAACTTTATAAGCTTTTGACAGATGTGATTCGTGACCATTCGGTGTCTTACCCAACCTTACCTTTACTTTGGAGGGAAAGACAATGCATGTTGAAGTAGAGATTGTTTACACTAATCTTAATTATAATATTCTACCTAGATGAATTTAGACCCATGCCATGCTTGCTATAGCCTCCTCATTGTTCCGCGTGATTCATTTTCCCCATCAAGGGAAGATAGTCATAGTTGACCAATTGTCCTTCTTAGCCTCTTCCTACTTGGATGGAAATGTTCTATATGTCAAGCACACTAGTGCTCCTTTGAGAGTGTGGGGGATGGACTCTTTAAAGATCCTACTCT
>APFE031574304.1:7014-29514 GCA_000404065.3 Pinus taeda | reverse complement strand
TTAGTGGGCGTTGTGCACTCGATAGCATACAGAAACTTCAATTTGTTGTTCTCATGTGGCACTTGGGACCCATCCACTCTATTGATGGTCAACAATAACACTCTCAACACAAGATCCCAAACAGTGACGATCTCAATCTTGCCACTTTTACATTTGAGAGATTCTAGGCAATGTTCGGCAAGTAACATGGACACACTTGCCCCAATTGCCCTCGACCCATATAGGTTGACTAGTTCCCCTCTCCAAGAGAGTCTTGTGATGAAATAAATGTCTGAAGTCTCCAACTCCACCTCTTGGTCACCAATGATGAAAATTTCTTGATTTATGTCCCAGAGACTAATCAGGTACCGTAGTAGCTTAGGTTGAACACACATCCCTAGTGTGAGAAACAAATTGAGGAGCCCATAGTTTCTCAAAGCCTCTAAGCAATTTGGATCAACTATTACTTGAGCATTGGTATCCTCATGCTCTCGTTCTTTCCAATCCACCATTTTCAACGATTTTCTTCCTACAAAAACCATTTAATCAAGTCAATGATCACCTTTTGATGGGAAAATTTGGATTGAAGCAGTTGAATTTAGCAAAAAAATGTTTTTTTTTTTCTCACGACATCGACGTGACTGTTTTAGAAACAATGGCACTAAGAGTGCGATTGGTGGTTTTCTTAACCCTCAGTCAGCGCAGATCCGTGCCCAGAAGTCGCGCTGACTGAGGGTGATTTGTTTTCCTAATCCTTCTTATGAAATCCAAAAAATGGATAAAAACAAGTAAAAAAAGTAGGAAAATGGAGCTTAAGGTCTTGGCTCTTACCTGTAGTTGACAGCTTAGCAAATGACCTCCCGGATGTCCCGTAATTTGCTCTAGAAAAATTAGGGCACAAAAGGGTAGAAAACTCTTCACACAAAGGTAAAATGGTAAATGGTAAAAAATAATTACTTTTTCCCCCTTTTATTCATTTTTATGAAAATATTAGGGTTTTTAAAGTGTTTTTGACCTATTTTTTCCTAGAAATGCATAATGCATTTACCTTTCTTGTGCAATGACAAGTAAAGGTTGTTGATGATGATACTCGAGTCATGTTTAAGCTCTTTTCTTGGTTTGTAAAAATCAAATGAAAAGATTGCCAAGTATTTTTCCCTTTTTACTCGTTAAAGAAAATAAAATGGGGTGTCTGATTTCAACTCTTTTTGGACCTTCTAAACACGAAAATATTGCCAAAATCTTGTCGTTTTGAACTTGTTAAAGGATGCAAAACATCGTTTACCCAATGTACGTTTACCCCTTTTTCCGGGATTAACTATTTACACAAAAGGCACTCCTTGACTAAAATGGTCAAGCGGTTCTCTCAAGTATCATTTTCTAACTTTTCGGGCTCGAGAGACACAAATGTACGAAAAGGGACCATGTGGAGTTTTCTTTTCTGTGTCTTTTTCAAAATCTCTAAACATGAAAAAGATACAAAGTTACACCTTTGTCGAACTCGTCAAAGTGTTAAACGACATCTGATTCATCACCATGATGAACATGAGCTTCTCGCTTCTAGGGCTCATTAAACTTACTAGGTTAGATTCGTCTGAAGGATGAACTTACAGTGCAAGCACATGCTATCCCCTTGAAGCTTGCAATAACAAATAATTGGGGTATCTTCCAGAAATGGTGGGGGAAAATTGGAAATCCTATTAGTTTTGTTGGGAGCTCACTCTTGAACATGACACTCTCTGTTTTGTGTTGGGTTGGGCTATCCTCCTTCCATCATTAAACTCCCTGGGTTAGGCCCTTCATTTTTTCCTTCCTTTTGATCTCCTCCATGTCATCATGACCACTGATCGTATGGATCCAAAAGATGCCAAACTCTGGAATCGTGTCATCAATATGTTCAAGATTCAGTCCCTCTACAGTTACACTTACTCCTGATTCTTTGTATCATCTGACATCATTTGCATCCCTTTGTCTCGTGTTGATGATGTAAGACACATCATGGTCCTCCTTCGACATGGGCACTTCCTGTCGAATTTAGCTCATTATCTAGGAAGCTGGCTAATAGAACCCCTTCCAATACCCTAGAGCTTGCATGTCCTAATGGCATTTTCTTTGCACTCGACAACAAATTCACATCATTGGCTTTCGATCAGGTGATTTCACGAGTGTTTGAAATCAGTTCCTTTATTCACATTCCGTGAACTGTGATGCGAGTACCTTGAGAACCATTTTCATTATTGGTGGTTTCTCTTGTTCTTGTTACTGTTCACATCATTGATCAGTAATCAAGCGACTTCTTAGCATGTTCAACTTCAACACATTCATTTGCATGTTAAGATTTGTACTTTGATCAGGTCGTTTGGAGCACAAGACCCTAGGCTAAGATTACACAAGTCTAGGTTGTGAGGAAATGTGACATGGTCATGTTGATATACATGTCTCTTTTAGATGGATGGCTGCGACCATACCATGAGTTGTTATATGTGATCCTTCTCATTATTGGATGGTTGAGACCATACCTTGGTTTTGTTATGATCCTTTCTGTTGGATGGTTGTACACATGCATTGGACCGATTTACATGATCATTCTCTGGATGGTTTCATCCATACCAAACTTCATGTATTATTATTCAGAGTTTTCAGTGATGTACATGTATCTATGCTTGCTTGCAGGTTATTTGAAGATGGGCTCTGGTTCCCCGCATGCACTTATAAAGCATTTCACTCCTCACTTTAGTTCAGATTTCATGCTTTAGGGGGCATCTGTTACACAACATTTTGTCACTATCCCTGTACTCCTCATCCATGATCCAGGAGGACCTCTGTAGTGAACCCCACATGCTTTCTTGTCATGAAGAAACTCCCATTATGTTCCTCTTAATGAGCAAAACAATTCTCTTTTGCATCATTTCCTAAAAATCTTTTGTTTACCCCAGTTTACAAGACCGACGCTAATGACTCTCACCCTCCTCGTGTTGATATGCAGGGATTAAAACTATCACTAACATTGATCGGATTGACTGATCCCTTTCTTAGTCACACATAATTTTTTTAAAATATGGAGCCAAAGCTTCCAGCTCTAGAAGCTTCATAATAGAAGTTTGGTAAATGGTTAGGCTGGATGGAGTCAAGGAGGTCAGTTTGGGCTTCTTTCCCCTATTAGAATGGAAATAATCCAAAAGATAAGGCCTTCTCCCATGAGAAGAGTAACCATTTCCCATCCATACAAGCTATATAAACCTCTCTTTTCCCCAAGCAAAAGCTAGTTTTTAGTTTGGAGTTAGAATAATCAGAAAGACATATATAGACTGAAGTGTTCTATTGTATGTTTGAGGAAGAATAGTGTGCTTTGGTGTGATTTGAGGCTATAGGGAAAGAGGCCTTAAAACATCTATTGTTGGGGTTGTCCATGAAGTGCTAGAAGAAGTGTGGGAACCCAGATACATTAGAGGAGACCAACAACGTCAAGTAAGTGAGGAAGCAGGATCATCACCAAGCGAAATAATGTTCTAAGAGGTAGGCCCTCTTAATTGATTATAGCTTAAGCAAATCTTTCATAGATTGTCTATTTGTGACTAGACCCTCTTTCTCAGGTTAGAGGAAGTGTTTGTGTCTGCACTTAGAATTTACCTGCATCACAGAAAGATGATGAGGACCCCCATTCAACCTTCCTAGCTTGACAATTACTTTGAATGTGAACTCTTGGAACAACAAAAGCCATCTACAAATCCTTCCTTGAAGTATCTGCTTATTCACTAGGTACTTCAGGGCATAATGATCAATAGATAACTTGAATTCCCACCTGAGAAGCTATTCCCATAATTTTTATAAAGAGTGCGCCATTGCAAGTGCTTCATTGTAAGTTATGGTATAGTTCATTTCCACTAGGGACAATTTTCTGCTAGCAAAGTAGATCACGTGATCAAGGTTGCAATCTCCGGGCTAAGCCAAAACATATCCCAAGTTGATTCCTGATGAATCAATATGAACATGAAATTTCTTGTTCTAATCCGGATAAATCATGCAAACCTTTCATATTTCTTCAACACGTTTTCCAGTGGTGCAGTGATCAAGGTATAGTTGAATATGAACTTGGAGTGATGTCTCGTGTGGCCGAGGTTGGATTTTAGCTACTTAACACTTGTTAGTGGGGCCATATTCAGGATTACTATAACCTTAGAGGGATCAACACATACTCCCTTTTTATAGACTATATGACCCAAAAGTATTCCAAAAGGGACAAAAAAAACGCACTTTTTCAAGTTTAAGGAGATCTGTAGCTGTCTATAATGGCCAAAAATCACTTAGAGAAAACTAGAGTGTCTTTTTAATAAACTGTAGATGGTCTAATCATCCATGTAAAACTTTAGAAACCTCTAAATATAGTCCTGAAAGGAAGTGAGTACAATCCTTGAGAACACTACCAACAATTTCTTGAGTCCAGAAGGCATGACATTGTAGGCATATGATCTCCATTTAATTGTGAATGTCTTTTTCTTCTTATCCTCTTCTATAATACAAACTTGGTGGTAACCAAAGAGTCTATCTATGAAAGAGTAGGCTTCATTTCTTACCAAATTGTCTAGGACGCCATCACTGAAAGGAGTGGGGAAGGGGTCATGAACATAGACATTGTTCAGACTCCTGTAGTCGACAGAAACCCAGATTTCTTTAGAGTATTTTTTGTTCTTTATAATAATTGGACTGGCCCTCATAGCCTCATCAACTAGGAAGATAAGCCCTACAACCAAAATTTTTTCTATCTCCCTCTTCACCTTCTCTTTGACCCTTTGGTTCATTCTATATGGTCAATTTTTCATTGGATTCTCATCAGGTTTAAGCACAATATTCATTTCCCCTAGCTCCCCCTTAATCCCCTTAAGCTTCACGATGGATGAATGGAATAACACTTTGTATTATCTTAGGAGAAAAATATTTCCTTGGTACTCTACTCATCCCAATAATCCACAATTGAATCTAATTTCGGCTTCTCATTAATGTTGATATTGTGTTTCCAAAACTTCAAGACTTAGTAGTTATGGGCCAATAGATACAAGGCCATCTTTGATGCCATGATCCCCTTTAGATTCCTTAAATGTCATTTTCCTTAATTCCTCCAAGTCATCCCCATCAGGTTCCAGGTCTATCTTTCTGCAAGCCACAAATTCATGGAAATTGGTTTCATATATGTGATCAATGGTGCTCTAGTTTACGTATCCCTCAGTCGACTATCCTACTAAGAGAAAGACTCTTTTTATGGATTGCAAAGTAGTTTTTATCCTCTCGTTGTTATCGATGAAGGAAAAATGACTGATAAACTGAGTTTCCATATGGTCCCACTCGCCGGTGCGTCTTATTATCTCTTCTCTCACATACCACACTTGCAGAAATGTCCCTAGAGTGTGGACAAAGCTATGCACCCACAAATGTTTTGGAAGTCCTTCTCTGATCGATCTTGCCTTACAATCTTGCAAGTGTTACTGAGGGTTAGTACTCAAATTAGGTGGGTATAAGTCCTCTGAATACTCGAATATAGCCACCAATGTTGTCTTAATCTCCTTCCACTCTGTGGGATGGTTGCAATGAGAGCCCCACCACCTTGCCAATGTCGCTTGTAGAGGAACTTCCAGTAAGGGTAGTTTATGTACTTCTGAGATGGTTGAATCAACTTCACTTATAAAATTGGTAATAGAACCCATGCCATTAAAAATAGGAAATTATCGTACCTTAGTACCAACCCAGTTGATACGGTGGATCATGGTGCAACGTTTGATGTTGATCTCATGTCCACCATACTCCTATTCATCCCATGCAACCTCAGATCCAAATTCAGAGCTTTGAACACTTTCTAGTTGATCATTCCTCCTATTGTAGGATTAATATAGTCTCCCCTTTTTCCCACCATCAACTGGTATAACTGGTCTAGCATGTTGGGTTGTGTTATATTCTTTCCTATATTAGGTTGGGCGAACCTACCTATGGTTTTCGGTCCATGGTTTTGGATGCGATGGTTTTTCGGTGCATGGTATTGGATGCTTCGGCATGTATAAATATGTATTGTAACATTTAAAGGAATATAATGAAAAATCAAGCTGGTAGTTTCGGTTTTGAGATCCAGTGGGAAATCTCTGTGTATATGTGTTTTATGTGTTATGCTATCACATTTTTATTTTTCCTGTGATTTAGAATTCGTATGCAGGTAATTTCTGTACGGGGTTAAAACCTACATAGCATATCAGGTTCTTCTCTGTCATCCATTGGCTCAGTGAACCTTGACCCTTGATAGGGGTCGAGGGGTTGGATCACCCTATCTCGCTCCACTTGAAAGGTCATTGTCTTCCTCTTCAGATCAATTACTGCATAATTTTCAAATGCCCAATCTATTCCTAGAAATGACAGATAGGGTTCTTTGTCCCCCATAATACCTATTACCTCAAAGTTAGCATAAGTATTTACCGTTTCTATGTTGACCTTTACCTCATGAAGACATCTAACTGGGAGGATAAAATACTAATTCTCTATGCGTAACTGAATTAGAGAGAACACTAGCTTAGGCATTTTTAATTCTTCCCAGGTTTTCCTCAACCATATATTCACATTTGAACCCATTTAGCATTGTATCCTTGATCTGGAAGCTTGCAATTTGGGCATCAATCCAGAATTCCTCCCTGCCCCTTTCTTGTTACTGCACACCTGTCTAGGGTTTCTTTAAGGTAAATTAGCAGAAATTAATCCTTCTCTAGCTGCCCCATCCTTGAGAGCAACTTTAATATTTTCCCCAACTGTCTAAGTTTTTCCTCTCATTCATAATATTTCAAAAAACCTAAACCATTATACTATAGGTTAGGAATTATGTTGTGTGAGGTTCGAGCTTCTAGCCTTTGAAGGTTTTGATTTTTCTCTTTGGAGCTCATGATCCGGGTCCAGGTGTGACAAAGGACCCTTCCAAGGCCTTTTACTTTCGTGATGTGTTAAATTGCATTTTTAAAAGAAAATAAATGAATGCGTCTACATGCCATAAAGAAGAGGAACATGACAATCATCAACACATGAAAACATAACTCATTGATAACAGAATTCATCTAGGAAGGACTACGTCTTTGGGCCCCGATGTCAAGATGGTGTAGGCCACAGCAATAAGTGTTGTCAATAGTAATGATGCACATAAAAGGTGATGTCACTATCATACAAGGAAAATGCCCTCACGCAAGAGTGGCTCTAAGAGATGTTCTGCTACAGGAACTCTCAGCCAAAAGGGCTCCTATCAATATGACATAGACTCATGCATGATGAGCATCCCGCCAACATGGCATAAAAGGGAACTCAATGCAAACATACATGGTGACAACATGAGTATCCCATCAAAATGACGACAAAGGGATCTCAACAAAACATAAAGGATCATGACAATAAGTACATCGCACAAATTATTCTGCATCACATCAAGCAAGAATCATGAAAACCAGTAAGAAACAAGATCCCTCATCAAACATCAAACATGGATTTGTGCATCACAACGCATAGAAACAAGAAGTACATGAACACTCTACATATACCTCACATCCAGGGGCCATCTGAAGAAAAGGATGTCAAACTGCTGAATCTATTCACACCATTAATATCACGGCGTTGAGTCTCATGGAAATGGTTTCTTGCACATGACTGCTGACACTTGCACTCCAATTAGAAAAGTGGCCGAAAAATAGAATGAGCAAATGGGAAATATAAATGCACCATCATATTTGTGGCGTCAAATAGTGTAAAATCTACTATGAAATTTCTGAATTCTAAGAAAGTGAAAATCTGGGACTTAAGGAATCTTTTAGGATTCCCCCTAGATTTCTTAAAGATCCCCTCCTCCAGATCCTCTATAAATCGGTTACTTAGATCAGGAAACTAACTAGGCCATCAGGTTTATGTTTTCGGGAGGTGTAGGATTAGCATAAATTTTGTCCAATTTGGGCACTGCAAAAATTTCACCCTCCTAAGAATTTTGCTCAATCATGGTTCCCCCTGCATTAAAAATTAATTAAAAAAAATTATCTTTATTTCTGTGCGCTCTCCTGCGCCTCCATCCCTGGGCGCACTGACAAATCCCGCCCATGCCAAACCTGGTGCATTAACCATAACTCTCCTTTTTAAATAGAGGTGTGGTTTCATTTTGTTACAGATGGTTTGAGTTTTAAAAGTAGTGAAGTTTGAAACATATATTACCGTTTTGGGTTGGTGTATATTTAATGGTTTGTTGGGCTGCCCATGGTGCGGGCCGGCCATGTGGCCGGGCAGGTTCGATTCCCATCGGCCCAGATATATATGACATGTTGTTTAATGGGTTTTAAGGGTGTGGGACAGGTCCACCGGAGGTGGCCCGCCCACCCCATGTATAAATGTTTAATATGGAGAAGCATGGGGTGGTGGGGGTGGTGGCCCACCACCTCTTATATATATATTTTTATTAATTTTTAATAATAATAAGGCGTTTTAAATAATTTCAAAATTTGACCGAAGGAGTAAAATTAAACAGGCCACAAATTCCCCTAGAATATGGCCCAGGTTGGCTAGAATATGGTGGTTTGATTTTCTCCAAAATGATGCCTGCTTAAGCCTGCCCAGTCAACAAAAGTCAACCAATAATTTGACTAGCTTGTTCTCCATCATATGAGCTCGGATTGACAAATCATTCACACCACCATGATCAGGATGACGAGATATATGCTTTGGTCTTGGTTTGAAAGCATTCCAATCACTTTTATTTTCGAGCTTCCATCAGCCCTGCTTGTCCTGTGTGTGTCCCTAGAGTCACCTCGATCAATCCTCCCAACTGAGGAGCTTTTGGTCCTCCAAAAGCATGAAAAATAATTTGCAACTTCTCTGTACCTTGTCTCCACCACAAGCGTTTTGAAAGGTCTCACTTCCCTCTCCTTCACCTTTTTTCTTCAGAGCCTTAAGCGATGAGCCGACACCTGTAACCTCTGTAACCTGTAGTGCATTGTTTTGCAAATTACATTCTTGACTTTCATGACCAACTAATGACCCAAGCATCCCATACATGCAACGAGTTTATAACACATATTCGGTAGTCAAGTTTTCATCAAGATGGATGTAATACCCTAGCTATGAAAATAAGGGCAACATATCATTGTTGCTTCAACAAGTGATGCAAAATAGTTCATCACTGCAACACATGATTTACAAATATAAGGCCAAAGACTATTTCTTCTTTTGACAAGTGATGGAAACATGACATCACTTTCACATTTTATCATGGTACTAAAAATAATACCAGACATAATTGTTGTTGGAAAAATGATGGAAAAAATCATCACTTTTACATTTTACAATGAAACAAATGATTTACAAAATCATGGACATGACAAGACAACATATTTAGAAACCATTTTTCACTTATCAATGTGGATGGGTCACCTCCTTGTGGTAGTTTTTCTTGTCGAAAAACTGCTTCACCTGGTTCATGCATCGACACTTTGTCTTTAAGGCGATGCTCTAGATGGAGCCTCCAACATGTGGTTCATTGATGGCCACTTCTGTCGCAATGAATGCAATACATCTTCTTCCTCTAGACCTGCTTAACGTGTTTCTTTGCCTGCTGTTGAGAGGGTCTTTCACGCCTCATCTTTGTTTGTGCTGCTATTCTTTTCCAACACTTAGAAAATGTATGGTTATGTAATCCACAAAGGTACATGTTTTTCGATGCCATGTTTTACATTCACCATTAATAACATGATTATAATCGAAATGAACATTTGAATGTCAAGATTGGTAATAAATTTCCTTGTTGTCTCTGATGTATGGTGATGAGAGCTTGCCTTAGCTCTTTCCCTATGATGGCCACTGCCATGGGATGATGGGGATGTGTTCCCATAATTCTCTTTCCTTGACAATTTCAACGATGTCTCAGAAGCATCTGACACCTTCGAGCATTCTCCTTTGGTGTATCTCAAGCCTGCAAATCGATGTTTATGCACAACCTCCAAAGGTTGAGTTATGCCTTCGTTATTAACACCAAGTAATTTTTTCTCCTCGTTCCTCGTCCTAGTAAGGAGCCTCATGTTTGTCCCTATAATTGGGATCTCCAAATCTCCAATAGAAATCATACTATGTGAAGATGAAACTGAAAGGAAATCGACATCTTTTACCAACCCTATCGATTTGCAAAGAACTGACGAGGGCTTCTCATCATTTGTTGTTGGTGGTTTGCTAGTTATCTCAGCGCATTCCCCAACTTCCTTTATAACATACCCAAGTCCTATCTGACGGGGTAATTCCTCTACTTTGATGGGGTTGACAATGCCTCGGCCATTAATGCCCAAGATTTTTCCTTCATACCCCATTTTCTGCAACAGTTTGGAGCCAATTCATGTGGTATGATTTCCAAAAACAACGAAATCATCATCAAGACACATACATGAATTCAGAGAACTACTTTTTACCTCACATGGGTCACGTTGCAGCTTTTCCAAGGCCTCATTCTTTGCTTGCAGTTATCGTAGCAAACTATGTTTCTCCTATTTCTCTTCATGTAGAAGCATCTTCAATTCAGTGTTATCTGTTTGAAGACTTTGGTTGTTATGCTTCAGTCCTTCTAGCGCCTCTTCCATGGCTTGCAATTGAACTTGCAATCACTCCTTTTCCTTTGTCTTTTTTTGTAGAGCTTCATACATTATTTCCACCCTTTGGGAAATTCTGAGCATGGTCTCATACGTTGCTTTTTCATCCTCTGTCGCTGCACGATCCATTGTTCATGCCTGCAATTCACATCCATGTTAAAGACTACTCTGATACCACTTGATCCAGGTCCGGGTGTGACAAAGGACCCTTCAAATACCTTTTACTTTCATGATGTGTTAAATTGGATTTTTAAAAGAACATAAATGAATACATCTACATGTTGTAAAGAAGAGGAACATGACAATCATCAACACATGTAAACATAAGCTGTTGATAACGGAGTTCATCCAGGAGGGACTACGTCTCTGGGCCCTGGTATTAAGATGGTGTAGGTCGTTGTATTAAGTGCTGTCAATAGTGATGTTGTACATAAGAAGTCATGTCTCTATCATAAAAGGAAAATCCCCTCACGCAGGAGTGGCTCCAAGAGATGTTCCGCTACAGGAATTCTCAGTCAAAAGGACTCCTATAAGTATGACATATAATCATGCATGATGAACATCCCGCCAACATGGCATAAAAGGGATTTCAATGCAAACATACATGGTGACAATATGAGTATCCGATCAACATGACGACAAAGGGATCTTAACAAAACATGATGAATCATGACAAAAAGTACATCCCACAAATGATTCTGCATCACATCAAGTAGGAATCATGAAAACCAGTAAGAAACAAGATCCCTCATCAAGCATGAAATAGGGATCTGTGCAACACAATGCATAGAAAAAGAAGTACATGAACACATTGCATATACCTCACATCTAGGGGCCATCTGAAGAAAATGATGTCAAACTGCTGAAGTTGGTCACACCATCAATCTCACGACGTCAAGTCTCATGGAAATGGTTGCTCATACAAGAACGCTGACACTTGCACTCCACTTAGAAAAGTGGACGAAAAATAGAATTAGAAAATGGGAAATCTAAATGCACCATCAAATTTGTGGCATAGAATAGTGCAAAATCGACTGTCAAATTTCTAAATTCGAAGAAAGTGAAAATCTGGGGCTCAAGGAATCTTTTAGATTCCCCCTAGATTCCTTAAAGATTCCATCCTCTGGGTCCTCTACAAATCGGCTGCTTAGATCAGGAAACTGACTACGCCATTGGGTTCGTGTTGTCGAGAGGTGTAGGATCGACATAAAGTTTGTCCAATTTGGGCACTGCAAAAATTTCACCCTCTTGAGAGTTTTGCTCAATCATGATTCCACCTGCATTAAAAATTAATTGAAAAAATTCATCTCAAATTTCGTGCATTCTCCTGATCCTCCATGCCCAGGTGCTTTGACAAATGATAGGTTTATATAAGTTTTACTGGCGGATTAATAAGGAACAGGCCGTCGGCCTAATGGTAAAAAATAGGAATGAAAAGCATGGGGTCAGGGGATCAAATACTGCCCATGCCAAACCTAGTACATTAACCATAACTCTCATTTTTAAATAGAGGTGTGGTTATGTTTTGTTACAAACGGTTTGAGTTTTGAAAGTGGTGGAGTTTAAAACATACATTACCGTTTTGGGTTGGTGTATATTTAATGGTTTTTTGGGCCGCCAGTGGTGTTGGTCGGGCACGTGGCCAGGCGGGTTCGATTCCCATCAGCCCAAATATATATGGCATGTTGTTTAATGGGTTTTGGGGGTGTGGGCCAGGTCCACCAGAGCTGGCTTGCTCACCACATGTATAAATGTTTAATATGGAGAGGCGTGGGGTGGTGGGGGTGGTGTCCCACCACCTATTTTATAAATATATTATTAAATTTTTAATAATAATAAGGCCTTTTCAAAAATTTAAAAATTTGACCAAAGGAGACAAATTAAATAGGCTACAAATTCACTTGGAATCTGGCCTAGGTTGGCGGGAATCTGGTCGCCATATTTTGTCCAAAATGTTGCCTCCTTAAGCTTGCCTAATCAGCAAAAGTCAACCAAAACTTTGACTATCTCATTCTCCCTCATATGAGATGAGATCACAAACTGTTCACACCATCGTGATCAAGATGATGAGATCTATGCTTTGTTCTTGGTTTGAAAACATTCCGATCACTTGGATTTTCGAGCTTCTATCAACCCTCTTTCTCCTATGTGTGTCCCTAAAGCCACCCGGATCAGCTCACCAATTGGGTTCAATTTGTTAAAAATATTTTTGGTCTCTTTGTTGTACTCCTTTTTCTACCTAGAATCATATGAGCACTTTGGTGAGGCTGACTTTATAATTATTGGCTATTCCGAGGCTCCAAAGTTAGCTCTAGTCTTCTTCCTTCCTTGGGTGACTGTATTAATGTTTGAAAGGGGAGATGTATCAAGTTCCCTCAGTTTGATATTAATTAAATTTGTTCCCCTTTTGTGGTTTTAATCTTCCCATCTAGAAATTAGCTCTGGAAATAGTTATGTTGCATGTGTGTTGACCTTGCACTAAGAGACCTAGGGTCTTCTGGGCATTGAATAGGTTTTTGCAACATGCCCCTCTTGATCACAATTGTAACAATGGATTGGACCTCTACCTCCTATATTCCCCCCTGTTCCTCCACCTCCTCATCCTCGAGGTGCTCCATTGATCTTGTAAGTAGAACGATCTAACCAGTTAGCTAAGGAATCTAATTCCCTACACTAACTAGTGTGGTGAGTAGGCGAACCACATAACTCATAGAAAAACATTTTTTTGGGAAATTTGAATACTTCTGTAAAATTTGGCAAAGGTGAGGGAGATACCCATAGGTCCTTCATATTTCACAATATTTAGTTGGAGATGCACCCTACTATTTAGGAAAGGTGTGTAACTACGTGCACCTTGCATATAACCCTTGCATGCTAACCTACACAACTCTGGCAAAACGTAACAATGTGGAGGGCCCTAATAGTATGGAGGGAGTGCTAGGGATTCTTAGTCTTGGGAACTCCATGGCATGATTCCCCCCGACATGGTTGCTCATACACCATATGTATGGTTTCGATGGTCGCACCAATCACATTTCCCTTAACTTCTTGGTTAGATCAATGATTTGATGTTGCAGTCCTATGAGAGTGGGATTGTGGGATACCATTACTCCTCGAAGTTCATGTGGGTACCCTTCCATGGCGTTGATTTTTGTTTCCTGTTCTAGGGCATCCTATAGAGTATCAATCTTCTCTTAAGTTAGTGAAATGTGGGTGAGTGGCAATAGCACTTTGATAAACCAATATCGCTGATGTTTGGGGTTAATATTGTAGCTTAGCTTGTCAATATCATCGTTAAATATTTGCATCATCTCCCAAGTGGTTTCACCTTCCCTCTGCTTAATTTCCCATAGTCCTGATTCCTCTGCTAATTAGTCTAATGGAGTTTAGAATCTTAAATGAACTCCTATTGGACCTCATTTATTATCGAATTTTGTTGTAGTGCGGACCACTTGATGAACCATCCTAATGCTCTGTCTTGAAGAGAATTTCTAAATTCAATAAGATTCATGGCATCTATATTTTTGGTGAGGTCTCCATATGGCCCCACATATGTATTAGTGTTGTTCGACATATTCATTCCCTTTCCAAGAATTCAGGATATCTTGTAAGGGATCCTTAGGAGCTTGGTTGTGATGATCCTTGGGGACTCAAAATACAATTACTATTTCTACCACTAGAGGGGCCAACCCTTGTAGGAAGTGTGTACACTGTGGACCTTTATAACTTTAACTAGCTTAGACAAAAATTGACCAGGGTTGTGATAAAGTACCAGGGGAAGGTTGGGGGAGGTACTAGCTAAGTTTTTGGGAAACAAATTGTTACTTGCGAGAGACAAATGATGCTTGGAAAACAATCTTATCATAGTGAAGTGCATGCCATATTCCTATATTTCCTTAGGGCCTATAGGGCTCGATTCATCTAGTGTTCCCATCTCTACTAGCAGGGTGACATATATATTGCTTCTCTGAAATTCTCTCACTGTGGTTGTATCGACCCATATTGTTAGACTAGATTTCACTCTAGCATCACCACATTGCTCTATAAATTCAACCAACTTCTTTCTCCTTATCATACTTCTGGAATGCTTAATACTGATCCTGGTTAGTGTAGCTCATTTTGTCATCTATATATCTCTTGCAAAGCTTTCTCCAGCATTATTCACCTGTCTATGCTCTTGTTGATTGTGATAGAATCCATCAACCAAGGGTGTCTCCTCGATGTGAATTTTGAATTAAACCTCACACCATTTTGAGTAGGAGCCCCATCCGGAGTATCGACCCAACTACCATGTATCCTTGTGGATTTTCCATGGCTACAAAGTTCAGTACAATAACGTAATGCATAGGTACTCTCAGATCAACAAGTGAGTATGCCTTGTGAAATATTCAGCTGCAGAATGTATCAAGGTTCTTTTAACAAAAGGGAAGAGGAAAGTGGGCCCTTTAAAAAAAAGAAACAATACTTATCTAGAAAAGGAACACGTGCATATACATAAGAATGTATCTTTGATCAACCAATGAAACAGTTCACAAGGAAGCAATGATTTTCAAAGAAAATACAACACACCTTCAACGAGATAAGTATAAAATCCACTGAAATAGTTCAATTTCCTTAGTAGAGATGAAAACAACATAAATCACAAACATTCAAAGAATAGTCTTAAAATATTCAAGACGCATGCATGAAATCATGTTGGCTCAATGAGCTTCTGAATTAAGTAGAAGTTCCAAGATACATAAAGACAATTAACACCACTAGCCCCAACAATGGAGCGTTAGAGCAGTCACTTTCTCCTCCAAAACAACTATCTTCCTCTCTAATTTTTGGTAGGAGGAGGCAAGGTGAAAATTCCTCTCGTTGTACAATGAGGATGTATATATAACAAATGGAGTAATCCTTCACCTCCCTTGTTTCTCTTGGACTACCCTCATGACTCTTTGCCTTCTTTATGAATTTTCAACTCTTACATGGCTCTTTGTATTCTTGACATGACTCTTCGTATTCTGGACACGACTCTTGGAATTCCACTTTAAAATACATTTTCCAATATTTAATTTACATAATCCACAAAATGATGTGGCACATGATGACTCATGACATGAGATGAAACTGCTGACATGGACTGGATGATGACATGGAAATGTCAAGCCACTCTTTGCTTCTTCTTTTTTTAATAAAAATATGTATCCAATACATCATCTTTGTAAGAGATATGTTTTACTCTTTATACCCACTATCCAAGGAGTGCATTGTCTAGCTAAATCTACTTTACCAATAGAAATGATTCCTCCAGCCCAATGAGTGGGTCTAGCAACGTAAGTGACAATATACCAGACACTTTACTAAGTTACAATTGAGAAGAGAGATGAAGAAGATGGCCTACCTTGTTCCAATTCCATCTTGATCTCCTTTGTTGAAGACCTTGAATCACTTGCGTCGGGGGCTTATTCCTACTTTTCACAACATTTATGCACTTTCACAAGAGATTAAGACACAACAAGGCATGCAAATACAACTAGCATATTCAAAAGTAACCTACTTAACTGATTAAGGAATGTTAAGCTAAATTATACATGAGCATACACGTTTAGGGAAAATGAACCATCAGTTGTATATTAATATAAATAAATGGAAGAATACAACCAAGCCTTGATGTTGATAGGATATCCTTGAATGAATATCCAAGTCCAAGCTAAGCTCTCCAAGCACTCCTTCTCCAAGCCAAATGAGTAGCATATAGGCACAATCTTAATAGAAGGGTGCAAATAGACACAGACCAACCATTTGCGAATGGGAGAGGATGAATATATAGGCTGAGAAAGGGAGTTAGGATCTCTCCAAATATAGGAGTAGGCACTCATCTCAAGGAGGTAGCTCATAGGGATAATAAAAAGAGGCCACGTTGGGAGAAATTGATCTTATCTACGCCGAACAACCTCTAACTCGCCACTATGGAAGCTTCTAGATCACGAAGCTTCTCATCCTCTTTGGAAAAATTTCCTTTTTGGGATCATCATGGGTATACAAGTAAATAGAGTGATGCCATCGTGGGTCAAGTATAATACAACAAGTGACCATTGCGGTTTCTAGCCTCATAAGAGCAGTGGTTCTCAAATTAGGGTTTAAGAGCTATTTCCTTCATGGGAAGGTCAAGGCATTTTCCAATCAATGTCTTAGGAAGGATATGAGATACATATATGAATGAGTACACTGCATATTGTTCATGTTTCGGGAACTTTGGAGTATGTCATAGGGAAGTGCGGGAGGTGTGACAAAATACTGTGTAACAGATGCCCCCTAAAGCACAATGGCAGAATGAAGAGTGATGGCTAATATTCTTTACGGGATTTTGCAATGATGAGAAAAAACACTATCAGGAGATGTGAAAATCAAGGATGCATATGAGTATACATATCTAATGTCAAAACATGAATCCATGGTCTGGACACATCCATACAGATAGAAATTAAAATATGAAAGGATACATGGTATGGGCGCAACCATCCAATATAGAAGGATCATCTGTAAATCTAAGATCCACGGCATGGACACAACCATTTGATATAGAAGAATCATCATTATAAATATAAAGTCCCGTGGTGTGATCACAACCATCTATATAGAAGAAACATGTGTAAAATCATGAACAATACATAACTCCACACAACCTAAGTCATATCAGACAAGACTCGGGGTCCTGCACTACATCCCAACCTGATCAAAGTATGAATCCTAACATGAGAATGAATGTGTCGAAGTTGAACATGCTAGAGAACGACCTGATTATTGGCCAATGATGTGGACCGTTAATAGGCATGAGAGAAACCACCTAATTATTGGCCAATGATGTGGACCATTAACAGGCGTGAGAGAAACTACCTAATTATCGGCCAATGATGTGGACTGTCAACAGGCACGAGAGAAACCACCAATAATGACAATGGTCCTCAAGGTATGATAGTACAATCCGTGAATGTGAAAAAGAAACTGATGTCGAACACTCGTGGAATCATCCGATCGAAGGTCAATAGTGAAAAACTATCATCGGAGGTGAAGAACTTTCCATTATGGCATAGAAGATCTAAGGTACTAAAAGGGAGTTTCTAAATCATCTTTCTGGATAATGATATAAAGTTGACAAGAAGTGATTTATCGAAAGAGGATCATAATGATTCCCTCATCATCAACATGAAACAAGGAATAAATTGGAATAAAATGAGTAGGATCCAAGATTGTAGCAAAGAGTCATACAATGTATAGGTAATAAACTGCAGATAGGACTTCTCTTGAACATATTAGTTACATGACTTCAGAGTGTGGCCACATTAGACTCAACATAGGACCAAGGGTCATAACAACGAAGTGGAATATTCAAATGAGAGGAAAAATGGATCACCCAAACCCAGAAAGACAGGTGATTGAGTGAGGATATCCCAAACTCGACATGAGATGCAGATGAGTATCATGTTCAAGAGTGACATGTTGCATATACAAGAGATGTTTCACTTTCACTTACCCCCCCCCCCATTATTTCTAGTGAGTACCTATTAATTTTTACACAAGATTGAAGAGGATACCATGGGCTTGTCATATAAGTTCACCCTTCAGATGAACCAATCCTAGTAAGTTTTATGAGCATTAGGAAGAAGGAAATCGGTCTCATCATCGTGATGAGTTTTTCGCCATTTAATTTTAATGAGTCTAATGGAAGAATAACTCGTTATATTTTTCATATTTAGAGAGTTTGAAAAAGAGACAAAAAAAAAACTCCAACATGTCCCTTTTTGTAATTTTTCCCTTGTGTTAGCGTTTGAGATTTCACCTAGGCTGAGATAGACAAACCTCAAAGCTACATCAAACCATTTCACCTCGTAGCTAGCCCTACGAGGTATGAGAAGGCTATCTCGGGTCAAACTTGGTAGATTTATCAATAAGATGAGTTTGACCAATTAGGAATAAGGATTTTAGGCTAGTAAACTAATAAGGGGAATTGATTTAGAGTTTTTGGGTTTTTTGGTGGCAGTTGGAGGGAGTGCAATTCAAGGTGCGGGGATTGAGCTCAGTTTTTGCAGGTGGGTCTTTGGGGCAAGGTAGGAGTTTATGCTGATGCCTTTAGCTGAAAAAGATTATCAAGGAGGAAAGGAGAGAGGCTAAAGAGGGCGAACAATGAATTCGAATCCTCTCTAAACAGTGGAAAACATAAATTTTAAACAAAATTGAAAGCTGAGCATGGCATGCATGAATTCAAACTTTATCACTTCTTTTGTTTAAATAGCAGCAAGAGATTAAGAAATGGAACACATAAACACACTTACAATGACAAGTAGGAAACACACCATCAACATAATAATCCACAAGAATCCACAATGAAGTCTGCAAAACCCTGGCCTTCCTTTTCCTCAAATTGCAGAAAATACAAGTCAAAAATACAATAGCACTTCTCCCTCTAGAGTCCAACCATGAAAATGAGAAAGAGAAGGCATAATATAGAAGGTCAAACCTCTTCCCCAACCTCTAGGGGTCGAGCTCATCTTCCTAGGAGTTGTTACAACTAATTCTAAATCAGTCACTAGATAATAGGCCAGCACAACAACTTGCCTCTAAAAGTTAGGAAGCCTATCCATGCATTAAATATTAACTTTTTACATCAAAGAAGCTTCTAGAAGAGGTAAACAAGAGTAAAAGTATCTAATGCCATGAAATTTACACAAGAATCCATCAATTACATGCCTAAATAATCAACCCAAGTGAAAACTGTGCTTAGCTGGCCGAACTGGTCAAAAACTGGCAAATTTTGCTTGACTGGTCGCACCTCTGGCTTGACTAGTCACACCTTTTGGCAGCGCTGTTTGAGGACCTTCCCGGAGTCCAAATCAGGTGTAGGATAGCTCGTTGGAAAGGTCTAGAAGTCTAATTTACAACCCAACCAGAATTTCTGAATTTGGAGTTGATTTGACTCCTCAAAAATCAAATCTCCCAAGACTGCTTTCTATAACTCAAAAAAGGGGCAGAAAGTCAAAATTTGGCTATATTTTGAGCTTTTGGCTGCCCAAATCTTCACAAAATTTGAAACCCTTCCATAGGAAAGTGTAATTTTACAAGAAAAATCCAACCATGTAGAGTTTTCCCCGTTCCGAGCTGTATCGATGACTCGTCTCGTACGGGGTGAGACGAGTCGAGTGGCCAAAACCTGTAAAATTCCCAAAAATGCCAAAAATGCCTCAAAATCCTCAAAATCTCTTGGGTTTGCTGCTTGGAGGAAGATAATGAGTACCGTGGTGAGTGAGAGAGGCCTCGGCCAAGATCCTGAGTGGGTTCGTCTTCTTCCTTCCTTTGGGAGCCTTGGTCAACCTCCTTTGAAGAATTTTCATCTTCGCCTTGCAAACACGCATTCTTGCCCAATAATGATTTTTCATGTTCCTGAGCAACTTGTTGTTCCGATTGGCCTTAGCCAATAGCCCCTCTAAGTGTGTGTTGACTCGGATAAGCATGGACTCTCTCTCTTTTGGGGCAGCAAGTCACCGGGCCTCCTACGGTTGATGACTCGGTCACTTCGAATTCTCCATAACTCGTCCAATTCCTTCTCATCCTCTAGATGTTTGTTTCGCTGCTCCAAATATTTGATTACCCATTTTTCCATCAATAATTGTGTCTGCAGCGAATGGATCTCGGCACTTTGCTCTTGGATCATATCCTTGAGCTCTGTGCTAGGAGAACCAGCGTCAAGATCAATAACCGGAGCACCAAACACTCTCTCCTCAATCATGGGCTACTTGCCCCTCTCTGCCACCTGTGCTACTGTCAGCAACGAGGCCCCTTCCACCTGATGTGGAGATAACACTCGCTGATCTGAGGATGACGACGAGACCCCTTCCACCTGCTGTGGAGAAAATACTCGTCGAGCTACTGCAAACAAGGTCCTATGACCACTCCGATATGTACACCGTAGTGGGGAAACAACATGTGTCGGCACCATAATCTCTGCCTGGCGTGATGGACCTCCCTCCTCATGAATGATCTGTGGCTCTGGCTGACCTCTCTGTGGCTCTGGCTCTGGCCGTGATGTCGCTGTAAAGACCTCATGAGAAATGAAGTCTGCCCATGAAATACCCTACTGCCTCAACTGATGGGAAACAACAAGCTGAATGAGACCATGATGGCACAGACTCCTATGCTGCTGGGCTGGGGTCCGCCTCTGAAATACGGATGACATCCTCTGAATGTCCTGGCAGAAGAAAACCGGGATGTTCATCATCCTCACACTGGTAAAGTGCATCAAGATGCGAATATGACAAGTGGAGACCAGTGAAAATCTTCTGTCACATGTAAAGTACTGCATGATAAGCTTCATGATCGAAGCTTACTCCGCCCGGAGGAATCTAGAAGGAAAGATCCCTGACAAGTGGCTCACAAATGAGGGCCTGACATATGGCTCAAAAAAAATAAAGTCCAGCAGTTTGCGCTTGGGCCACACTTCCCTACATTCGGTATCCCGGTAGCCTCTAAAATCATCTCTGGAGATAACACAAAATTCACCCCTGCAAGAGTGACCTGCCCATCATGAAGGTGCAAAACAAATAAACGTGCCAACTCACTATGATGCTGAATGTGAGCAAGCCTCTCACAGAACTGAAAACATGACATGTATCGGAAACCATTCATTGCCAAAGGACAAGCCTGCAATGTTGCCAAAGAAGTAGGTTCCTGTCTCCTATGATGACCACCCCTCCTAGGAACCCTCTGCTGTACCGCCACCTCTGTAGCTGATGAATGGTCATCACTAGGCTCATAACTCTCGGTGTCTGACATGGTTTTGGAACAAGATGAGCAAGCTGAAAGGTAAATAGAACTGTTGCCTCTGCCTGCAAAATGCTAAGAAGTATGCTGCTTTCAAGGGGAAAAATCATAAGGGAACTGTTAGGGGAGGGATTTTTAATAAGGAATGGGAAATAAAAACAGGGATTTTTAGGGAAAATTCACAAAATGTAACACATACCATCTTATCATTTTTAAGAAATCATTTGCAACGGAACCATGTATGATAGGGACCAAGGGAAAAAACATATATTGACAGGGGGTATGGGGCAGCGTTTTCCATTTGATTTTTGTCTTTTAATGAAGCAAACTCTGCTATCTGGACAGGATTCATATGCATTTAGTGACAAGGGAAAGAGGGCTTCATTTGTATTTTCATCAAAAGGAGATTTGACAACTTGAAAGGGAATGATAAAAAAGGGAAAACAAAGTTTATTTTGGGCAGCACAACAACATGATTTTATAGACCAAAAACACAACAATATGTCCATTATGAATATATACACAGCTGCAATCTTTGATTTTTTCTTTTTATAAATGTTCATAACAGCAACTTGCCTCTTTTTTTATGACCCAATAATATCTCTGTTTTTTTCATATTTGGGTCATTGGCATTTATTTTTATTTTTCGTTTCAATCAATTTTATATATATAATATATATATATTTTATTCTTTTTGTTTTATTTTTCTTGCTGTAGGTCCAGTGTAATTTGATTGGTGGAAGGAAACATTTTAGGGTTTGTGGGAACATGAAGGATATTAGGGTTGAGCGAAGAAATTTGGGAAGGGAAAGATTTTGAAGGAATATGGGATGGAAACCTTGTATTTCTTGCAAACGATACAAATGAAATAATAAGATAAACATGCAGCAACATTTGTGAATTTAATTGCCAAGGGAACAAGGATGGGATAAGAGGGATTTTACCTTGAAAAACAAACAAAACCCTAGCAGATTTGCCTACATTGACAAAATTTAAATTCACCATTTCTCTTGCAAATTTTTGAAGAAGAAAACCATGAGACATGTCATCATTCACTTATTCCTTGTTATCATAGATGAATTTGGAGCTTACC
>APFE031574295.1:64622-74670 GCA_000404065.3 Pinus taeda | reverse complement strand
AAACAAGACAGTCACGATGGCACCACTTTGCATTAGTTTAACACAAAGGAATAAAGTTTAAATTATCAAGAAAGCATAGATATAACTGAATCATTTCAATCGAGAAATCATTTTGAATCAAATTTATAAGACTCTGTAGTTGCTCAGTGGCTAATGTACAATTGATGGAAGAGGATTTTCTATCATGGTCCATGGATGAAATAGAAATGAAGCAAAAACTCGGAAAGGAGATTAAGGCTATTACCGGAGATGAAGCAATACAGAAAACGTCCAGAAATGTCCTTCAACGCTGAAAGTTGAATTGCCCAGTGACAAAACAGAGTAGGCCAAGGAAAAGTATCTGTATTTAACATTGTTGTGTGGGTAACCAACATAAGCTGCACAATGCTATGCAAATTAATAGTCTCTGCGGGTCTCTGCGGGAAAAAAAAAAAAAAAAAACCCAATATAATCCACACAATCTAATCCTCACGAGGAAGGTTTTGCAGGGATTTAAAGGTTTTCTTATGTTATAAAATCCTAGGCTAATGTGGGTGTCCTAGAAAATAAAATGTATACCATAATACCCACTTACTATTAAGCATCGTCTCCAAAGGAACTTGAACAATATGATAAAAGATTCATCTTTTACTTCTATAATATACATAATGTTAAATATATGAAAAACACTTTCTGCTTTCAAGCAAGTTGTTTTTTTCTGCTTTCATATTATCAGCCATTTCCATGGCTCATGTTTTTAATATGTTTAGCCTACCGCCTTATACTTGGAAGTTGGTATCGAATGTATAATTCTTTTAGCTCCATGCTGTACACTTTAGAATTGATGCATGCATTTTACTTGCTTAGTTTCTATCTAACCATTTATCATTTGTTATAAACTATAATGCAATCATGTGACCAAGATGCTTACTTTTTGGAGGGGAATAATCAATAAACATTGTGCAAAGACCCTTTCAAAAGATGATAGATTCCCCAACTATGTATATATAACTGTTATCCATTCATATTTACTTGTTATGTTTATTTTATTTGTAGCTCACTCCCATGTTTAGCAAGAGGAAACTTGTAGGAAAAATGGTTTCCAATAGAGGCTACTTCTTTCTTCTTTCTGTAACTATCTCCATCCTTGTTGAAGAAGTCATCACTCCATTTGAATAGATTCATAGAATGGGTGGCTATAACTTCTTCCTTAACGTCCAATTTAAGCTCAAATTACTAAACAAATGTTGCCAAGAGGCTTTCTAGTCCATTCCACATATTATGATCTATTTGTAGGTGTAAAACTATGTATGTTGCAAGATAATTGTTAATCAGGTAAGAACCACTTTGTAGGAGATGTATTTGTTTAAGACCTGAAATTATTATTATCATATACCCTATGGCATATTTATTAACAAAAATATGAAGTAAAGAGACGTCATTGCAACAATATTCCTTCCTTCAGAAACATCAACATGAAAACATGCAACTCCATTTTGTCTAATGTTTCTGGGACAACCCATAGATGTATCCTGATAGTGTTAGCTTAGCATCCAACTATTGTAAAAAGGGAAATAAAAACAGCAACTACAAATTAGTTAATATCATATTTAGCTTGCAACTGCTTGATATATAGTAAAAAATGGGTATTGTCAGATAAAGGTAGGGAGAAACAACTGCAAATTCAAAAACATAACAGAGATTAAACTGCATGCAACTTGATCCGAGAACGAGTAGTAAAGAAAAAATTACCAACAATTTCTCCAAGGTGCGTAGATATCGAAATCAGTTGTGCGCTGTTCTCATAAGGCGTTGAATAGCTTGCCTCGATCTTACAATTTCTTTTGCCAAATTTTGCCCAAGAAAATTTCGACTCATTAAAGATAAAAGTAAAGCTTGTTTCTGAGCACTAGCAACCTTGCTGATGTTCTTTAGTCACAAAAATGATATCATTAAATTTAGTACAATATGATATCATTAAATTTAGAAATTGTACTAGAGAGAAATATAACAAGAATTGTTACTGGAGGTTCAACCCAAGATACATAAAAAATGATGGAAAGCAGTACATCAACCAGCATTCAGTGAAAACACACCTCACAAGATCAATACTAAATCTATAGCATTGGATGCCATGTGGTGTCAATAAAAATGAAGCCAGACAAATGATTACTCATATAGACAATAAAATCATAATTGCAAAAATTTAAGCTATAATGTCACAGTAATAGAGAATCTAAAGATTTGAAACACAAGGATTCCTTGAACCCCTACTAAATGCCAATGAAGATGAACATGGTGATCATAAATTCACAATAGAATAAATATATGCAAAAGCAATACATTCTTTCATAAAGGCTTAAAGGTACCTACATTAACAATGGGTAAGAGAAATTTTGATGCAGTAGTAGACACAAGTAGAGATGAGCATCATCTCTAATCTCTGTTGGGAAGAGGTATTCAGAAAAGTACCTCTAAAACCAAGAAAGATGATAAGATCCCTATAAGGGTGGCCAAGCAAATTATTTGCAAGACCATAGGTAAATTGATGGCAGTAAGAACACAGTGTTATGAGATCACTCCTCATAAAACATTTGAAGTCCTTAGATTACCTAGAAAATCTTACTGGGCATTGCTTGGAAGATCTTGAATATATGCAACGAGAAGAACCAGATGTTTCGATAAGGAATAATTCATTTCAGAAGCAGCCAAAGAAATGTAAAATCCCACTAGATAAAAGTAATGTGGTAGTGGAAAGTGAAACAGATACCACAAATATAGACAAGCCATCAGGACCAAAACCCAAATGGAACACACTTGTATATGATGTGGAACCCAGGCCATTAGGAATTTTTGTTTTCTGAACAGGGTTTTCATAATTTTCATCTTTAGCTGGATTTTTTTACACTTTGTTGGAGGGTGGGCTGACCACAGTGAAGAAATTTCTAATTGGAAAATGTAAACTACTGATAAATTACGTTGTTCTGAAGGTGAACATTTGTTTGATAATATATCAGTTTTTGGAGTGACTGATAGTTTGTAACACTGATAAGACACTCATTTTGTACACATTGAACCTTAACAAGACTAAGGTTACAATCTTCAATACCAAAAATAGATTATGACAGTGAACCCTAACAAGACTAAGTTTATGATCTTCAATACCAAACATAGACTTATCATTGTAAACATTAACAAGACTAAGCTTATGATCTTCAGTACTTCTAAGAAAAATCATACTTCCATTTCATATCTACAGGGGATGAAGTAGAGAATCGAGATCGCCACAGGATATACCTATGTGGGGTTCCAATTCACTGGCAAGGAAGAGGCCTGAAAAAGATACAAGCCTTGACCTAAGTGATAGAAACTCAAGGGATAAATTGAAAATTAAAAACATGAAACAGTTAGAGGAGCACCGAGCTTTGTAGTCATGTTATGCATCATAAATTACTCGTTGTTTATTGACTTATTTTTCTTCTCAAAGGATTTCATAAAGGGGATGAGCGTTTCTTTGGGACTAATTCAGACACTCCACAGAGCTACGCATCAGCTCTGCATTCCTCCCTGCCATCGCCATTGAAATTCAACTCATAAATATAAATTAAGCAGAAGAAAATAAATTAGCATATGATGTCATGAATTATCATGTTAGAGCGATTAACATGGAACCAGAAACTTAGGGTCTGTTTTGTGGAAAGATGAATTGTTGTAATGATCATCATACCATTTGGTCTCTTGCACTCTCTTTGTTTCATAGGATTGGTTTCCTTTAGAGAAGCAATTTTTTTAGATCACCCAAAACTGAACCACTGGTCTTTTTTCCAACTTCTAATACCTGAATATCACAACTCTTTGTTAGTATCTTTCCTCGAACAAAATTTCCAAGCAAGGTTTTCTTGGGAGTTAGGAGAATCCACCAACAACCAAGCAGAAGTGATGACATTCTAATATATTATCAAGGTCTAGAAAATATCTAATCAAGGGGAATCAGAAATTAATTGTAATTGGATACTCCTCAATCATAATTAGGAAGAGATGTGAAACCCAAGTTAATCCAAATTGTTAATAGGAGGTTAAGGGATCTCAAACAATTTTATGTTTATAGAATAATACCAGGTTTTGAGGGCCTGCGATAGCCTGAATAATACCATAGAAAAGGAGATTGTGAAAATAAGTGTTGGAATGCTGAGTATAAATGGTGGGGGTTCCTATCAAACTCTTACCTCCCATGATATTAAGTTCTACAAACCATAGGATATTAATGCTAATGAGATTATGGAAAAATGGTGTGTCACTTTTGAGTTCATCAGATGAGCAGTAAATTTAGCCAGACCTTATCTTTCATTCCTACGTGTGTGGGGGAGGAATGAATAATTAAATGAAACGATGGCTCCGAGCAGTGAAGCTGGGATTTTATATTTACTTATGTTTGATATTTGCAGGCACTAAAGGAATGACAACTCAGTTTGATTTTTAGATTTAATATTACTTTCCTCAGCTCAGTAGTCTGGTAAGGTCCAATGGTTTGGATTTAACCCGTCTTTCCAAGTGAACTGGCCCTCCAATATTGGATTCCACCTTAGTGATATGACCTCATTTGATCCATCAATGGTATGCCTAGAAGTCACCGAGTACTTTCATTGGCATGGGGAATTGGTTCAACATGAAGGTTATAAAAACAATGGAGATCATAGGCACTATCTATTATGAAATTTGCTTCAAGATCAGAGGATCACATGCCATATTGACGATATAAAAGTGGCACTTTCTCACTACAGTAGCAAGATGACAAGCCCTATTGAATTTCAGGGATACAAGAACAGTAACTTATCAAAATTCGTGGCTTATCAAGACAAGAAAATAGATAAATCAAGTATAATTCAATATGATTGATGAATTAGTTTTACGTCTTGCTAGGAGCTCACATCCTCTGACTTCTCTTCCAAAGATTCTATCGATTATGTTAGAGTAGCAGTTAAAGATAAAGAAATAGTCCAGCAAGTGAAAAGAGATATTGCAAATGATAATGTAGCCCTAGCTTTCAACTTTTAGTTAGACTATGCCCTTAGTGAGCATGTTTTCTTCTAAATCCAGGTCTTACTACACATTGTAAGGAAGTTGTTACCAACTCAGTTTATCAGGATTTACAGTATAAAGCTTTATATTTACGTTGCATCTTTTACTGAGAAAAAGGTCACTTCTTTGCACAAAATGCACACATTTTGAAGCTACCAGGCAACCACTATTTAAGAGTATTAAACTGGATAAGATAAACATAAATTAGATGACAACACTTCATGGCATAAGGCAAATATGAACATGGCACATATCAGATGGTATACATGTTGAGTCTTTGAGCTGCACTCTATGTAAGCAGCAGCACCGACCTGTTTCCTCAACTCGTCACCCTGAAGATAAACATAGACCTTCATATCTTTTCGTGGAGCATGTAGGGTGTAAATGTAGTTTTATTAAGCATGTCCATCATCTAAATTCAAAATTTGTGCAAGTTAAAATCCCAAACATGGGAACATTTAAGCAACTTCACCTAAACTAGAATTGCCCTTATTATTAACAACCTAACAATCTAATATCGAGAGTAAGAAAAATGAAACAAACATACCTGTGCAGTTGTTATTGGTGTAGTACCCAGATTGTCGGCCAAATAACGCTTATCTTCACGAAGATCTGCATTGTGAATAAAATTCACCATTGAATCAGCCTGACAAGTTATATATATGTCTCATAAAATGCAGAGTAGGCAGCAGAGGTTGGAATGTTTTCAAAAATGCAAAGCATGCAGCAGAGGTTAGAGCGTTTTCAATCTGCTTTTGTAAAATGCTTGAACTGTGAGATGTCATCAGAGAATTCACCAATTTTACAAACATCACATGCTGATGAAATTCTTTCAGTGAGAAGTAATAAGTTAACTGTTCAAGATTATCATACTATCTAATTGAGGGGGGAATTTTTCCAACTTCTAATACCTGAATATCACAACTCTTTGTTAGTATCTTTCCTCGAACAAAATTTCCAAGCAAGGTTTTCTTGGGAGTTAGGAGAATCCACCAACAACCAAGCAGAAGTGATGACATTTTAATATATTATCAAGGTCTAGAAAATATTTGATCAAGGGGAATCATAAATTAATTGTAATTGGAGACTCCTCAATCATAATTATGAAGAGATGTGAAACCCAAGTTAATCCATATTGTTAACATGAGGTTAAGGGATCTCAAACAGTTTTATGTTTATAGAATAATACCAGGTTTTGAGGGCCTGCGATAGCTTGAATAATACCATAGAAAAGGAGATTGTGAAAATAAGTGTTAGAATGCTAAGTATAAATGGTGGGGGTTCCTATCAAACTCTTACCTCCCATGATATTAATTTCTACAAACCATAGGATATGAATGCTAATGGGATTATGGAAAAATGGTGTATCACTTTTGAGTTCATCAGATGGGCAATAAATTTAGCGAGACCTTATCTTTCATTCCTACGTGTGTGGGGGAGGAACGAATAATTAAATGAAACGATGGCTCTGAGCAGTGAAGGTGGGATTTTCTATTTACTTATGTTTGATATCTGCAAGCACTAAAGGAATGACAACCCAGTTTGATTTTTAGATTTAATATTACTTTTCTCATCTTAGTAGTCTGCTAAGGTCCAGTGGTTTGGATTTAACCCTTCTTTCCAAGTGAATTGGGCCTCCAATATTGGATTCCACCTCAGTGATATGACCTCATTTGATCCATCAATGGTATGCCTAGAAGTCACCGAGTACTTTCATTGGCATTGGGAATTGGTTCAACATGAAGGTTATAAAAACAATGGAGGTCATAGGCACTATCTATTATGAAATTCTAGACTTGCTTCAAGATCAGAGGAGCACACGCCATATTGAGGATATAAAAGTGGCATTTTCTCCCTACAGTAGCAAGATGACAAACCTTATTGAATTTCAGCGATACAAGAACACTAACTTATCAAAATTCGTGGCTCATCAAGACAAGAAAACAGAGAAATCAAGTATAATTCAATATGATTGATGAATTAGTTTTGCATCTTGCTAGGAGCTCACATCCTCTGACTTCTTTTCTAAAGATTCTATCGATTCTGTTAGAGTATCAGTTAAAGATTAAGAAATAGTCCAGCAAGTGAAAAGAGATATTGCAAATTGTAACGACCCATCTAAACTAATCAACTAATATAAAGTTTTAAACTTTATACTAAAAAAGATATGATAAAATTTAAAACAAATATGAATTAAACTTTATAATAAATATATAAAGTTAAACTTTATAATAAAAATAAAAACAAAAAAATAAAGCACCCGTATATAAAAGGGGGACGCATAAACCAAACGGGATATATAAGAAAATACATAAGACAGCAGAGGGAAAATATATGAGGGTCGCAAAATGCATGGAAGGCATGTCGGGAGGAGGGAAGGCGGTGGCTGCAGGTAGGAGGGCGGCCACCGCCAAGCCCGCAATTAAAAACCAGAGATCTGAACTGAGAAGAGGGGGCTTGAACAACGAAGTTAGAAACCAGGAGGAGGAATTCAGCAGTGAGAGAGGTCTGCCATTGGAAGAGCTTTAATCCGTCTGAGGTTTTGGGCACGGGGAACAGTGAGCTTTTGTGAGAAGCTTACTGGATTTAGCAGCTAGTCTCTACTCAATCTGGCTAGGTGGAATTGGTCTCCCGTTAATTAGAGCAGAGCAGTAGCAGCATCGTTAACTTCACCGGATCAGATAACAGTCCAGGTAAGTACAAAATCAAAATTTTTACGGTTCATGTTTTTCAGCTTTGATTATTACACATGGTATCAGAGCTATCATTCAAACCCTTCGGGACCTCACAGGCCCTACACAACCGAAAATATATGTATATATTTGCTCTGTCAAATTCTGCAACGTAGTTAAAAAATTGAATCATACTAAAAACCAGGGTTCTCGTTATTCTTGTCTTTCTGCGCATTCCTCTGTGCTGATAATACATTGGATATGTACGACCCAGAGGGTTTTCCCATTGTCATGTATGGGAAGAGTTTATCTCCAAGAGAAAAAAAATCATTGGACCGTTCAATAAAGGGAAAGCTATTCGAAGAAGCGCTTTGGAGAAAAACAAAGACGAACAAGATACACAATATTTATTTATTAGATGTGTAAACATTCACCAGTAGTGGGTACAACCTCAACCTCAGCTCCGCGTAGCTGTAGGTATGGACTATACAGTTATCCATTGCCAGAATTAATATGAATGTCTCAACGTTAATTTTAGCGGTAGAAAATAGAAAAGTATAGATAATACGGAACCATAAGTTGCCCTAGCCAATATTGTTGTTGTTTCTCGAAATTTTACAGTGAAAATAGGGAAAATACAAATAGTATGCAAACCATAGACAGCGCCGAGGTTGCCGTCGTTCTTGAGATTTCTTACAGATTAATTTTACAATATTTGGACAAAATTTACATTTAAAAAAAATATATCGGAGCTTTTAAATTAAATTGAATTCATAGTTTTTTAATTAAATTTCATATCGGAGCTTTTACTCTTTCATGTGATCATTCTATTTTGGACGTGTACGGGATTTATTTGATCTAAAAACAGATTAAATTTACAAATATGGGTATGGCATATCTTCTTCGCTTTTAAAGTTACATCTTTCATTTATTTATATTTAGGATAAATTATAATTACAATATATTTCCTTTCTAAATTTTATTTGTAATTGTTTTTAGTTTAATTGTTATTTTATATTTTGTGTTTGTTTTCTTTTGTTGGTCAATTCTATTTGGATGAGACTTAGATACGAAATGGACAGATGGAAACGAGTCCTACGATTTGGGATTTTTTTTAATGAAGTGTGATCACTGGAATGGGACAAGCATAGTTTATCTGTAGGAGAAGAGTTGTTTGCTTTCAATAAATAGAACGCTTGTAGAATTGAGACTTTTGTGATCTGTCATAGTTATAAGAGTAGCTTCGGCGTAAATCACATAAAATTGACCTTTGTCGACGCGTTTCGAACCAACTAGTGTGGTTCATCGTCAGGACAAGTTATAGAACGCTATTCAATATTCAATAATACTTGAAGATTATAAAGATAAGTTGTTCCTAGGGAGCATAAAGCCTTGGTGGATTCACTTGTTATTTCCGCATCAAACTCAATTTACAAACTTTCAATTTTTGCATGATCAAGGTACTAGAGACAGTTTTGCTACAGATGTAAGATCCAGTCTCTGCAATGTCTTCCAGCTCGATCATAGACTAGGACTATAAACAATGAAGAGGAGATTTTTAGCCTTAGCAAAGACCATCGAATGATGCCTTACGAATCTGCTACAGGGGGTGATTTGAATCAAGTCTACAAGGATTTTGGCACAAATTTGTTATGTATCTGTCAAAACAATCCAAATTTACATACAGTCCTTGATCAATAATACTATGTCTATCCAAATCGAATATGCCCACATCCTCTGCTTCATCGAACCTTGTCCTGTGCACTATATACATTTTCATGCGGTGAGGTCACATGATGTTGGATGCATTCTTCATACATATCAATACTTAATTAATTGAAATCAATCACAATGTTATACAAAAATATTACAATCGCATACACTTCTTCCATGTGCAAGAAGTCATTTGTATGCACTAATTTGTTAGCTACAAGTCTACGCAAAAGATTTGTTTGATCTGGGCGCTTCCATGTGTTCCAAATCAACAACGTATGTATCAAATCTGCAAGGTTGTAGGCCTGAACTCAAAAGTTCAATGGTAGTAGTCTAATAGTAGGTAGCTACATCCATTTATACATTTGAACCACCAGCAACGTGAAGTAGATTATTTCTGGGTACATATTTTCGTTTGATGAGAAACAAGAATTAACATGAGCACTGTCAAATCTTGGAAAAAGACGAATCATATTTCTTGGGTTTGATCTTCATTGCTCTTGTTGATGTTCCAGAATGAACGTCTTCCATATTGTGGCACTCAGAAAATAATTAAATAAAAAAACTTAGCCCTGACAAAAAAAAACATCCTCTTAGTTGTAGAG
>APFE031574295.1:8419-60180 GCA_000404065.3 Pinus taeda | reverse complement strand
CTACGAGGCTGAGCGTGGTTTGATGTGGCCTTGAGTCTTACCTTATTTCAGCCTAAGGTAGATTTGAGCGCTAACAGGTCCCTCCTAGATCCATCAATGAACAACAAAATCTCATCATCAAGCAATACATGTGTAATGGTTAGATATCCTGCTACTTAAACACCTTTTAAATCTCCCCTCCTCTTCGCCTATACTAACAACCTACTTATATCTTCCACAACCAGAAGAAATAATAATGGAGATAGCATAAAACCTTGATGGAGACCTCTTTCAACATGCAAAAAACAGAAGTAGATCCATTGATAAGCACCATAAAGGAGATTGAGGTTATACAAAACATGATCCAATTGATGAAGATTACCTCAAAACCCAGATGCATTAGAAGAATTCTAATGTAAACTCAGTTGACTCTGTCATATGCCTTAGATAGGTCAGTTTTGAGAACCATTTGTTTTAGCGTATTAGTTTTAAGACTATGGAGGCCTTCCTTCGCTACCCCTCATGGATTTTCCTTCCTTCCAAGAAAGTGAATTTCTCCTTTGAAATAAGTTAGGAGAAAACCAACTTTAGTCTATTAGCAATGATGTTAGAAATAATTTTTTATATACTATTACATAAATAAATTAGTTTGAATTCATCAAAAGAGTGGGGGTTGGGAATTAGAGCTATAAAGGTGGAGTTAAATGCATCATAAATCCACCCTAATTGTCTGCAGTCCTCAATTACTTTGATGAGATCATCCCTAAGAATATCAAAATATTCAATGAAAAATTCGACTAGCCAGCCATCATGGCCTGGGATTTTCTCCCACTTGAAGTTATACAAGACCTTATAAAGCTCCTCCTCAGATACTGGCTCCATGAGAGAGATATTAACAGTTTCATCTGTGAACCAGGGAAAATGACCAACCAAATCAATAACTTTAGGTAGAGATATATCCCGGGGTGCTTTGAAAAGGGTGTTGAATTGATTTATACCCAATATGGATAAATATTCAAAATGCTTTTCCTGGCCACCATTCAGATCGTCAAGATACCAAATGGTATTCATAGCCCTTCTCCCTTTCGAAAATTGTTGAAAAAACTTTGAGTTGTTATCCCCACTCTTCAACAAATTGCCCTGCTTTTTAACCTCCATTTCTCCTCCTTCTCCTTCAAGATTCTATTTCTGGTAGCTTTTAGCTGAATTATTCTTTACTTGGATTCCTCAGTCAACCCACCCCCCCCCCCCCTTCTAGATATTCTAACTACTACAACTCTTTCTCCACAAAACCGCCGCATCTCTTTGCTTTTTCTCTTTCACACATTCAATGGTATCTCTTTTAATTCTTTTGAGATTGTCTGTAAATTGATTTGGGATTGATGCTTCCCTGTAAGGGTTGTAGGGGATCCAATTTTCCACCATTAGATTATGAAAATATTATTTTTTCATCTAAGCGGCGTTAAATATTAATTGGGATCTGGGCTTTCTGATTCCTCCTTTTAGTTCAAGGAAAATGGAATGGTGATCAGAACTAGCTCCCACTCCTACGCACTAATGAAATGAGGAAATTTTTTCCAACAGAAATTCAACTACAAGAAAGTGATCGATCTTATGAGAAAGAATTACATTTCCTGATCTCTTATTACATTAGGTAGGCTTTAATTTTATTAAATCTACATCACAAAAATTGTGCACCTCCAAAAGATGAGAAAAAAATTCAGAAAGGGGTTCGGAGTGGGCATGCATACCCCAAATTTCTGTGATACCCAAAGAGAAATTTAGATCATCATTGACCACCAAATTATCAACATTCATATAGGAACATTTCATCAATATTTCCTAGTAAGAAACCTTGTCTTGACAAGGCCCATAAAGATTCACCAATTCGATCTCCAATTCCAAATTCAACACATAGACATCAACCCCCAAGACCCCTTCGACACCCCGTGAACTCAACATTTTAATGTACTGTTGATTAAAACCCAATGATAAACCACCGGAATGCCCCATGGAATCCACCGCTACAAAAATCCAACTCGAAGCCAGATATTCCAAAACATTTACTATAACATCTCTAGGGCTAAGGGTTTCTTGAAGAAAGATGAAATCAATGGATTCAAAGAGAAGAAGGAATTTGAGGGCTAGTATTTTGGAGGGGCTAGCTACCCCTCAACAATTGAAAGAAAGAAACATCATGGGGAATAGGGGAAAGGGGCTTACACTACTCTAAGTGCCCCAACTATATATGTTTTCCTTCCAACAACAAGGTCCTGGATAACCTTTAAATTTTCTATGGAAATGTGTGATTGTCTACCTTGAGGGTTCCTAACAGATTTGAATAGTGAAGGGGGACCCAATCCACCCACAACCTCCAAAGACATATAAAGTTTAGATTTTGACCATAGGTTGTACTTGGAAACAAAATAAAAAAATGACAAGGAAGCGCTGGAGATCGAGAGAATAGGAGAAGGATGACTCAAAAAGGCAAGGGATGAAGCCCAAACATAGACCAATTGAAGTAGAATAAGAAAAAGGAAAAGATAAAGAAGGTAGAGGATGCAAATCCATAACCAAAGAATAGAAAGAGATGATAAGAGTAGATACATGGAGGGAGGATAAGATAATACCCGACGTTGACGATTCAGATGATGATGAACCATATTTTAGTGAAACTCGATTAAGAGTAAGATCCATGATGTGATGAGGCATCTACGTCCATCGACTAGGGAATGGTGTTGACTTGATGAAAAACCATGAGATTATTCTGAGGCTCTATTCCAATGGGTGAATTCTCCTTGTTTCTACCAGTTGGCCCTTGAAATTTAAACTTCAGAGTTTTCCTCCCCATATATGGAAAAGATAAATCCTTCAACACATGTCTCACCTTCAGACATTGATGGCATCATAAAGGATTTCCCTCATAATCAAGGATCTACCTATATGATATCCCTTGATAATTTAAAGTCAAAGTTGTGATAAAACCCTCACGCATGTCCAAATTTACCATTACATGAGAAGCAACCATTTTGCTAGACTCTTCATATAAATTGTCTTCTTCCACGAAAGTCCCCAACATATCCCAAATGAGGTGAAAGATTAATTGAGACTAGAATTGCATGGGAAGGCGTGGTAGCCTCACTTGACCGGGCCTACCCCCAACTTCTCTATACTAGAATTAAACAAAGGTATCCATCTCTTCAAAAAAACTGAAGCTGAATCTATACACCAATTCCTTCTCAACACCCATGATGATGCTTTTTCCGAGTTGAATCTAAACCTAAACCATCCTCTAATGAGGGTACTAACCTTTGACAAAATAGGAAGGTCCTTCTCCCAAACTGCCTTAACCCACTCCTCTAACTTTTCCATTGAGAACTTCCTACCATTAACTCACCCTATCAACACCCACTCAAAAATCTCCATGGCATTCCCAAAATTTATTCCTTCTCCCAGAGTCAAATTTTCCTCTTCCAATTTAACCCTTGTACATTTTACTTTTATACATTTATTATCATACCTTGGCATGCCTCTAGGCTGAGGCTAAATAAAAGGGTTTCCACTAGCCATGAGGGCTCCTCACTCCCTTCCTGTATTGTGACATTATTTTCGACCTCACCAATTCCACTATATGGGGGACCTTGAAAATAAACCGTCGTTATAACCCCACAAAACCCTTATAGATATCCCTTACAAAACTATTAGAAATGCTAAATCCTAGTCTTCCTTCACCAATTATACCCACAAAAACTTCGATACACTGTGCCTGAGACCTAGAGCTCTCCACCATCACACTTTCTGATATGGTTGGGAAACCCCTAGGAAAAACTTGCCAGTCCCATCGAAAACCGCATTATCCTCTATCGCCTTCCAGTAACAAAACTAAACCTTCACACTCTCACAAAAAAAGCTTAACTACCTAATACTAAGGACTTTTAATGAAAACTAATGCAAACTCCTTTTATGAGACCACATGCCCCGAAACTGCAACACTCGCAACCATAGAGCCATAAAAAAAATAAAAATAAAAATAAAATAATAATAATAATCCTAGGACATATCATAATTCCCTATCATTCCTAAATTACTTCAACATTCTCATTCATTTAATTCAAATAAAAACAATAATTTTCGTTACAATATTTTGGAACAATAAAAATCATTCCAAAATTACTTTAACATTTCCATTAACTTATGTAAATGATAGGCTAGTTATAAAATGTTAAAAAAGTTTAAATTTTTACCATTGACCTTTAGAAATATTCTTTAAACTTATCCACTTTTTATTTAAGAATGTAACTTTTGAAACTCAACTTCATTCACAAAAATGCTTTGATTATTTCCCAATATGTGGTTTTCTTTGTACTTTGCAAAAACCATTTTTTACATAGATTGTTGGAAATATTGTTGTCATTGATGTCAAAGACAGGGTGAGACTACTTTATAAATATAAAAAATGGAGAATGAAAGTTTTTAGAAATATTGTTTTTGGACTTTTGATGCCCAATTGGATACCCTATATTTTAAGGCAAATTTACTCCAATTACCTAGCTCAAATGGGAGCATAGGATAAATGGTTGGAAATATTATTCAGGGATCTTTACAATGGTATATGGAACTCCCTCTAATTCCATAAGAATGAGGAGATATGAAATATTTTGTCAAGATGACCCAACAAAAGTACAAGCAAACCGATCTTACCAATTTTGAACGTCATCCCCATAATTGGACGTACACACATTGTAAATAAAGGGCATATGAGTTCATTTTAACGTCAATTCATTGAAGAACAAATCTATGGTGACAAGAGGACTTGTAGAATAAATTTTGGGTGATTCTTGGAGTCTAAAGATGGAAGAAAACATGTGATTTATGGGGTGAATGAGTCAATTGTGAATTTTCAATATAAATGTTTCCTGGGATTTTCAAAACATGAAACTTGGAGGATACAGATAGAAGATCTTAATGTACATGTGGTTCAAATTTCATACCATGATTTTCTATAATTTTGGAGATATGTGTTGCCTGCATGGTGTTGGATTTGATGTCAATCTAGGATGTCTACCTAAGGAGCCAATTGGGTTGGCATTGATGTCAATAAAATAAAATAAACAAATGAACAAATAAATAAAAATAAAAATAAAGAAACAAAAAAATGAAAAAAGAAAAGAAAAGAAAAGAAAAAAGAGTCTCTCTTTTATTGAAGGAGGTGATTGATTAATCTTGAAAATATCTCTCATTTATTGAAGAAGGTTATTGATTAAACTTGAAAAATTCTCTCATTTGTTTAAGAAGGCTGAGATTGATTAAGTTTGAAAATATCTCTCACTTATTGAAGAAGGTGATTGATTAAACTTGAAAAAATATCTCATTTATTGAATAAGATGATTAGTTAAGTTTGGAAATATCTCTCATTCAATGAAGATGATATTGGATCGAGTCAAGGAGGAAAGTCCCATGAACCAGGCAAAAATCTACAATGTATGAACAAAGATGATTAGCTCTCCATTACTTTGAATCTAATTATTATTTTAATCACTCTAGAAAATATTTTTAGGAGAATGTTTTGAGGAGTTGTGGTTGGTTCCTTTGTGATAATAAGACATTGGAGAGCATTGATAAAATTGAGATCCAGTGGTGAGAGGAGAGACATAGTTGTAACAAATTGTCGAAGGAGATTAGTTTTATTACAAAGTTTTGTGTGCACACTTCAACAAATGTTTTACACAGTTTTATGAAGGAATTTCGTTTAGTAGATTATTTCTACCTTGGAGATTGGATGTTAGCATGTTTTCTATGTCACATTTGTATTGCTAACATCATCTATGCAAGGGATCATGACTAAGAAAATTATGTTTTATTATTGCAAAACATTTATATGGCTATAACATTGTATCCAAGTTTTGTATGGCTGCTATTGTTGATACATGGCTAAGTTTTGTGATCATATTTGTTTTGTCATTTATGAAGTTGTGTTGAGAGTGTGTATGAAGGGGATATGATGTCTGGAAATTTGTATATCAGATTTGTCGTGGTATTGCATGAGTTATATGTATGTTGTTGATTGTGGTTATGAGTAGCTCATTTGTTGTGAGAATTGTGATATGTGAAGATTTTTTTGATGTGAGTCCAATGTGAAAAGAGGATGAAACAAGGATTATGTTTTTCAACGTAGATTTCATTGGATGTGTTTTGCAAATAGATGAAACTAGGCCCAGGTGGATTTGACGCATGGGGCCTTTAGTGCTGCAAGTAGAGGCTTATAGGCGGGGGGGGGCTCACCAAGGGAGTAGCTGATTCCTTACAATAGAGGTTGGAGAAATTGCTCAGGGAGTAGAGGCTTCCTTATAGTGGTGGCTAAAAAAATAGTGAAGGTGGTGGACTTCATCAGGTGGTGTTCTACATAGTTTATGGGAGTGGTGGCTCACATTGATTTATGAGTAGAGGCTTCCACACTGGTGGTGGCTAGTGATTATGTAAAAAGAAATTTTGACAATATTAATAGAAGTAGATGAAGACACCAACAATGGTGGTTTTTCCCAGTTGGATTTTACACCTAACATCTAGTGTCCCTATGTGATGATGATTTATGTGGTTGTGCTTTTATGGTTATGTGATACTTATTAGTCTAATTTATTGGGATAAACTAGAGCATGCATTTTAATGTCAATTTGGGTTGGTAAATTTAGAAGCAAACCAAAGTATATGGAATCTTAGATTAAACTAGTGTAGAAAGTAGTTGTTTAGATGAAAATAATGGAAATGCATATTAAAAATATAAAATTACTGAAAAGAAAACATTGAAATTTTGGACTAAAAGCAAGAGTGCAATGAACCTTTGTGGAGCATAGCCAACAAGGAAGAGGCTCTAACTTAGAGATCCTAGTTGTCCTTCCTCATTATCCATATTCCAACAAGATCAATTCCACCATAAAGCATAACATAACCAAATCAAGAAAGCAGTAAAGGCACAATTTTGAGTTAAGTTATTAATCTAGAAGGAAGAGAATCTAACTTAGATTCCTTGGTTGACCTTCAATACTTAAACCAATTACTGAAAGGAAATAATAACCAAATCAAGAAAGCAGTAAAGATTAAATGCATAAACACAATTTCCAGTTCAATTCTTAATCGAGAAGGAAGAGGATCTAACTTAGATGCCTTGGTTGACCTTCCTTACTAAAACCAATTACTGAAAGGAAAGAATTCAAAAACATAAACAAACATGGCATATAATGAATCTATTTAGAAAATATTCACAAGAAATTATAAAGGAAACAACAATATAAAATATTCACAATTATACACAAAATTACACCGCATTGTACTTAGCTCAAAATGGGGGCCCTCCACCCTTGCTTGGTACACTTGAAACTATAAGCTATAGTAGATCAACAATCACATCCCACAACAAGAACAACAAGAAAATAGAAGACACATTTTTCAAATTATATTCAGAAATAGAGAAGTCTCAATCGTCATAATACATGTTCATAGTTACCGAATAGTTATGCTTAAATAAGCCAAATGTATAACAAACTCAACTAAAATAGCTGTAAAAACCTATAAGAGTCCTAATCCATCTAATCAGGTCAAAATCATCCCTTTTTTGCAAAAAATATGGTAGGATCCCACTAAATCATAAAACTGCCCCTTTATTTAGAGATTTTTGGGTGACAGGTCAAGTTTGACCAGCGTTGACCAGGCCTGTTCTGACTCATTTGGATTGTGCCAATAGGAGTTTGTCCATACTTAGTTCCCATACTTCTTGATTATATCTTTAGTTTCCACCCAGGTGTCCTACACATACGACTTCAATGGAGCCATTACAGGAAATTCTGTTCTAGTCAAAAATAATTTTTAATACCCAATTTTTACTAATAATTCTAAAAACTAAAAGACAATTATTTTACCTTAATGTACAAAAAGAGATAAAAATATGACAAATATGACCATGGTATGATGGTAAGGGATGATAGATAAGTGGATTATGCATGGTTAAAAAGGGTCAACATCTCCCCCTTGTTGATTCTCAAGCATGTCTTCTTGCTTGTCTTTGTCTCATTGATCTTCTTCCTCTACATGTTGACCTCCCTGCTGTTCTTCCTGTGGATCTTCCCCCTTATGTAGAAGCTTCTAGTTGAGCTGCATGCAAAATCATATCAATCACCTCTACTTCTTTCTCCCCTCTCTTGTAAATTTATGTCTTCACTTTTTTCTTTTCATACTTAAATTCTCATCGTTTACAAATGATAGTACCAATAAGATTTGAAAATTTTGACCTTGTACTATGGGATTCCAATAATCAGTATTAACTATGATCATGTGATGAAAACTATAGGCACAATTTATACATGATGAACACCTTGGCAAAAAACAAGAGTGTGTAGATTATTTCTAATGCCAAAAATCACATAGAATTATGATGAAATTCTCAATATGGTTATGGTCATAATCAATGATTATTTTCTTTATATGCAGGGTACGTTCATGCTTTGAAATCTGTAACTATGAAGTTCTTATTTTCAACAAATAAGTTATATTCTTCATGTACCCTCAACATCTTCTTGTGTCACACTGTAACAAAGAAAACACCAATCAAACACATCAGAGCTTCTTTCATTTGTGCAGGGGGTTTCCTTCTTGCCATAAATATGCTACAAAATAACTTGTGCCAATCCTTTTTATGACTAGGTGTTCACATTCAACTATTTTTCCCACACAAATCTACAAAATAAGGGTTGAAAGAACCAGGGAAATATCCCAAATAACAATGAATTTGAGAAAATTGTTCTTGAGGAGCCTAATTAGGCTCGTTTTGAAGAAAACCCATGTTTTCATTTTTAAAATTTCATTTTCAATTGCTAAGAAAAAGCAACGGAAAATAGTGGCTCCTTAAAAATTTCTAATTTTTAAAACTGTAGTTGAATTCAATGTTTTCTAGAAGAGATGGTTCATGAATCCTTACCTCCTTCTTCCACTTCTAATTAGCTCAATCTCTATTATTCTTTTAACTACACAAGATTTGGATATAGTTCATACTATTGATACATTCAAATCAAAGTTTAAAATTTAAATCACTGAAAATGAAATCTCAGATTCAATTTGCCGGTTTTTAGGGATCTTTTGAATGCTTACCATATATGAGGATATTACTAATGTTTTGACTATATTTTTCTCTAAGATCTTCAGCTACCAACCTACAATGTCACTTACCCTTTTCGAACAATTTCTTCAGCTATATATAAAAATTCCAAATCAATATTTGGTTTTCCTTTATTACCTCAGCGTAGTTGACTGTGATTCGAATTTCAATTTCTGAAATCTCTCCTTGCAAAATGATATCTAGAAGTGATGCACGTTGCCATAATGTCTCAGAATTGGAGTTTCTCATAGTAGCATTCTTAGATGTCTTACTAAAGGAAGAGGTTCCTGAAACTCCCACAAAACCCCGATTCCATTAATTACTATGAATATTTCAAAGCCAACTTGAGCATTGACTCACCAACACTTGGGCTATGTTTTTACACCTCAAAAATTGATTTTCTAGAAAATAACCTCCTTGGAAGTCAATTTCTGGAAAAATACCTCCTCAGAAATCGATTTTCTAGAAAATGTCTTCCTTAGAAATTGATTTTTTGGGACATGTAAAACATCCTACAGGTCTTCTTATTCTTCTTGGGCAATCAAAATTTTGTTTTCACACAACTACTTTCAATTTGTGCACTCATTAACCCTTTGAGATCTTCTTTTAATTCCACTTAACACACCGTTCACTTCAAGGTTTTTTCCGGAGATCAATAGTGTAACTGGGTCTTGGTGCTGCCAATCATACACCTGGAGTTGCCAATTATGTGATTGCAATTCAGGCTTAAGCCTACAATGTTCAATTAGATAACTGAAGTCTTTAGTGGAGTCTTAATTGGAGTCTTCAATTAGATTTGTGAAAAATTGGACTTGGAATTTCACTGACAGCTAATTTAAAACAAATTTTCTGACCTTGATTCCTAACTGAACTCAAACACTCCTCACATTTAACGAGATTTGATTTGAATGCGAAGTTTTGTTTAATTCTAACTCTGCATTTTTTTTTTTAGAGCTAGTCCCTAATTTTATCAACACTGGGATCTATGTTTACCCTAGAATTTAATCACCCATACTTTTTAATTGATTTCATCGAATCAAGTCTTCCTGTCTGTGCTTATAAAATTGATTCCGATTCTAGGTTGAACGCTTCTTACCTAAGCTCTAGCACCATTTTTTCTGAGATTTTATTTGTCTTCTTCTTCCTACATGAGGGCATTGGCACTGGGTTGTCTGAATGTTGGGTAGCGAAGGTCCCGCATAACGGTTTTGGGGCAGAAAGCCCAAAAAGTAGGATTAAATTATTGTAAAAACTCCGAATTATGCGGAGTGAAAAGTATAATAGGATTGAGTCAAAGGGTATTCCACCTGAAAATAATGTAAATAAATATAAATAGATTCAGCCTACACAGGGATCGCGGGCCAAGGAAGGGTATAAATAGAGTGCGACTCTATGAGGGAAAGGCAGTTCAGTTCGGTTTTGGGAAAAAACATGAAATGTAATGGGGTTGTGAAGAAGATAGTCTGAAAGCATCTGTAAGTCTGAGTCGAGGGTTGGGGTAGAAGGTAGAGGATTTGTAGCTATGTGAGCAGAGGCCTGGAAAGTCCATAGCTGTGTGCGCAGACCCCTGCAGTTGAGTGTGTAGGGCAGATCTAAATGTATTGAGGATAAGTGGAAATAAAGGTAAGTTTCTTCTGAAATTTTGTGTTCATTCTGAGCTATCACGAATCTGAATTTCATAATATCTGTTTAATTTACTCTGCTTATTGTATGAATGAATGTAAATCTGGGTTCATTTTATTGCGCGAATCAGTTGCATTGGTTAGATGTTTTCTTAAAGACCCTATTAATTTGTAACCACATCCTCCAATAGAATAGCACGCTAATAAGAAAGATATAATAAATCTGGATCTGTGCGAATACCGAGCAGCGCAGAGCTGTAAACCGGTGTGTGAAGCCTCTAGACCACACCAAGACATCCCTAGGGTGCGGAAACCTGGTTCTAGCACCCTCCTCTGCTACCTCGGGTGAGACCTCAGTCCATGCTTCGCGGGATGTTGCCGAAAGGGCTGGTAGCTGCGAGATTTGTTGGGCTAAATAACTCTTCTGAACCTGGGTTAGGCACAAATAAGTCAACAAATGGTTGCATTTCCAAGACTGGGATCTACATAAGGGGTGTTTGGTGTGAAACGTGGGGATTCTATAGAAAAGAACATTGAAAAATCAAAAGGATCAGGGACATTAGTAGAGCAAGGGTAACTATGGTGAACACGCTTCAGTTACTAGTGTTCAAAGGAGCAGGAGGAGAATACTCGAAACAATTTTGGTTCATGCTAACATCAGTATGGAATGCACAACAAGTCACGGATGATAATATCAAGAAAGCCATCTTAGTCAGTGCACTGCAGGATCAAGCGCTAACATGGTACATGAAGTATTCAAGCATCAACCCAACGGTGGGGATAACAGACATCCATACTAAATTAACAAAGGAGTTTAGCCAGCGAAAGTCAGAAGCGCAATCGGTTGTAGGATTCAAAGAGATCACAATGATGCTTAGTGAGACCCCATGGGACTTGGATCATAGGTTTAAAAGCACCATTCGTGAGGCCAACATGACCCTGATGGATGCACAACACCGCACTTGGTTCGTCACATCATTAACGCCATACTTGAAGATGGCTTTGTCACAACAAAAAATCTCAACCCAAGCGGAAGAGCTGGAGGCAGCAATGTGGCTGCATGAAACCCTGTTAAAGACCCAAGGTTGGGAGTTTAGCAAATCCAAGTGCAGGTCCAAAATTTGTGTTTGGAAATACAGAAGTTAAAACATGAACAAACACCGTGTTCGGAAGTCTAGGAGGAATTATGGTGTGTAAAGTGCAGGAGCCAGGGACACGATAAAGATCACTGTTTGGTCTCATGAATTTTTGGTCACGGGGGGACTGACACCATTGTGACCAGAGGCACAGGCAGGGCTGAGCGCGATCGCTACACTCTGGTGCACAATCTGTTAGGTAGGAGGAAAGCACAACACTAATAACTATCATCTATTGCCAAAATGCAACTAGACCCCCCAATAGCGCTTTTGCAACTTTTGTAGATCGGTGGGTCATGAAGAAAGAGATTGTTGTAGCTATCCAATGTTGATGGACCAACCACCTGCCTACAGAATGCAGATTGAGGTGTGAGGTCAAGATCCAGCCATGGCAATGGAGCACGGTGGGTTCCCAAGGCAGGGTCGAGGACAGGGTAGAATGGGATTAGGAAGGGGTTGCGGGTAGTTAATCTGTTACAATTATGGAAGACCAGGATATTACGTGTGGGATTGTACCAATCCAACCCGAATATCATGTGCTTATTGTGAGCAATTTGATCATGAGTTTCTAGACTACCCCATGCTGATAGCACAGATTTGCAACAAGAAGGTAGTGCCTCCTACAACAATGAAAAACATTCAGATGATGAGATCCGAACCACGCGACGACGAACCCATGATAAAAATGGTAGTGTGGAGTGGCGCAGCCACAGGAATGGTCAATGGGGAGAACAAGATGGAAGCTAGGAAAAGCTTCACGCGCATCTCTACTCGAGGTAGTAGGGATCGACCTGAGCTAGCCAGAGATCCCTCAATGTTGACTACCTTCTTAGAGACATGCATAAAACTGCTTCATGACAACAGGGTGGTTAAAGGGTTACAGGAAGTGATTAATAGATATGTAGGATGGGGTGAACCTCACGCAGTACGGAAGTTAGGAAGACACACATTGCAGATGGGTTGGGAGATGCGGTTAACAACACAGATTAGCGACTATGAGATGGATCAGGTCATTCTAGACCTAGGTTCAGATGCAAACATATTGCCTAAACAAACCTGAGAGTGTATGGGCAAGCCTACACTGCAATGGTCCTTGATTCAATTGCAGATGGCCAATCAGCAAAAGATCTTGCCCATGGGAAGACTGCAAGGAATTATAGTAGATATTGATGGCGAAAGTACTCGAACAAATTTCGAGGTTATTGAAATCAACGACAAAAGTAGCCCGTACCCTGCACTACTAGGGATAGACTAGGCCACAAACATGAATGGGGTTATTGACCTCAAACAAAGGAAGATGGTATTTGAGAAGAAGTCACTCCGTGTAATTGTTATGATAGATCCAATAGACGGACTGCGCTACACAGAACCTGTGCGCAACAAAGAAAAGGATGATGCATTTGATTGTATCTACAAAATTGCTACAAATAGGCTGAAGGAGGAGCAGAGACTCTCATGAGGCTATGCTAGCTCATGCACCAGCGATTCAGATGAAGAGGATGAGTGATGGCGAAACAGGGTGAACGGGGTAACCACATTACACTGTAATATGATGACAAAATCACTATATTGTGTTAAATCTCAAAACCACGAGTTGCCGATGTATGATGGGCTGACAGTAGTGGATGAATTCTTGGTTAAATTCAAAAGCACGGTACCAGAAGACCAACGGTTCAATGTGCTAAAATGGACATTGTGTGCAACACGACGCAATGGTGTCACACCCATGAAGGGACCTTCGAAAACTGGTGAAGTTGCAGGCACATGATGCAGATAAGATTTGGGAAGCCAGAGCTACGAATAACGGAGAAATACAATGGACGAGATGATCTGCACTTGCACCTGACTAGATGGACCAAAGCTTATGGCGCGGAGCCTCAACCAAAATGGGTGCACTTATTTTATCATACCCTGGATGTCATTCCAAGGAATTGGTATATGGAAACAGAGCTCCGACATGGAACCGAAGAGTGGGATATCCTATGCGAAGGGTTTCTGTCGGCATTTCTCTTTGAAGACCAATGGATGGATATCATGGACAACACATTATAGCTAGTAAAAACCACCATATTTAGAACACCACCAGAACCAGAAGAAGACATGCCGTCAGACTGGTCGCGACAGTTGAGCCAGGCCTTAGCATGTTACAATGTACAAGTAGAAGATGATGAGGATGACCTGTGTAACATTAATATACCAGAATCCTTAGGGAGTCATGAGGTGCACGGCCCTGAGATAGAAGACCTAGACATCACAGCACCATTGAAAACAAAGCAAGTAAATATCGAAATAGAGGAAGAGCTGAAGTATGCTATGCTTGGGGACTATTGGGATGATGCCACAGTGGAAAAGGTCGTCAAGTTGCTCTGAGAATACCGAGATTTGTTCCCTACTATTATCACTCAGGTTGTCCCTAGGCTCCTATTAGGGATACAGCTGAGGTAACCACAAACCAATCTTCTGATTGCAGGTTCTAGCCCACCTGCAATCGGAGAGGGCTCTCTCCTTTAGATTCAACCTTAGTTGATCTAGATTCAACCTTAGTTGATGATTTTAGGCTAGCTTTCTGACTTCAAGGGAATGTTGACTGTGGTTGGAAGGAAGGTAGGATTCTTGAATAAAGAGGCACAGTAAGGTGTTATAAGTTTTGAACCATTGGGCATGGAGTCACAGATTGAGGCATGCGAGCGTTTTCTTGGTCACAAGGGGATACTGAGCGAGATAGCCACACAGGATACAATACTCAGTCTACTGAAAGTACGGAATGAACATCAGGGATGAAAGGCAAAAGAGAATCATTTCATCATGCTGACAAAGGGGAGAAGTGGATGAGTGGGATCCCGGAGCAGTTAAGAATTCCAAAGGCATGCACTCATCATATGTGAAAGAAACGGGGTAAACCAGATCATTTAAGAATACAAGCTCATAACCATTTCTGAAGAAAACATCGAAAAGTGAAGAAATTGAACTTAAGGTGTATTAAAACAAATCTTAAGCTATTCTTTTTTCTTGCAACTTAGAAAGGTGGAAAGGTGATAAAACATAAAATAGACAGGGAAGAAAAACACTTATTGGATCATGCAGAGACACAGGAATTCCGTGATCATTCCTCGGCCAAGAGAAAATAGCAAGTTGTTTCGCAATCCATGCTTTCAGCAATCTTTGATTATGAAAAATATGACAGTTACAGTGCGAGTCTTTACTCACAAAAATTGCTGGAAAGGAAACTGACCAACAACTACTACTACCAACCAACCAACCCTTCACAATATTGCTTCGGGTGGTATTTATAAACAAAATACCAGGAAGACATCATTACAAGTGACCTTGACAGGTCTGCTTAGAACTCTTCAAAAATATAAATGCTGCTGGAATTAAATGCAAGTAAATCTTTTTGGCTGCGCTGGGGGCAGCTGGATCGGAACAGGTGATGAGGTGTTCCTTGGGGACCAGATGCGGTGCTGCTGGAGTGAATGTGCTTCGGGGCTGCAGTTCAGCTTTGGTGCGAATTGAATGTGCAATAATTATGATTTGATAGCTTCAAGTAGTTTCCCTCTCCTTCTATGAATCTGCTGGAAGATATTCAATTTTCTCTTGCTTTGGGCCGCTACTCAAGATATTCTCTAATACACTTTGCCGCTACATTGATGGTTTCCGCCATCGACTGATACTCTTTGACACGCTTGATGCTTGCTGATTTGATCTGATACACTTTAAACTCTGTGACTGATCTGTTGCTGTCTTCAAACCGGATCCTTTGGCACGATTGGGCGATTTTCGGGCTCTTTCGGCGCGCAGTGGGCTCAACAATCAGAAGATTCCCTGAAGATTCCTCGAAATGGCCTATTTCTCGTAGCGATGTGCCAATAGCGCTTTGCGCTATTCGCGCATCGGAAATTGCCTCCGTTTCTTGATCTGGAGCTCCGAAGTGCAATTTTTCTCCCTGCACGAAGCTTTTTCGGCTTTTCTGGCTGTTGACGTAAGCATGGCGTGGCTGTACGGCGGATGACGTCAGATGTGGGTCCCTGGTACAGAGCGATGTGGTGAGATACTGGATGTACTGTGGTGAAGAGATTCCGATGCGATATCGCGATATCGCGTCGGCGGGGGAACGAGGGGGATAATTGGGTTGGACATTTGGCGCTTGCGACTGCCAATATGCGATATCGCGATATCGCATCGGTGGAGATGGAGAGGTGAATGGATTGGACACTCAGCGTTTGTAATCGCCGATCGCCGATTTCGAAATATCGCATCGGCGGGGACGGATGGGCGATGTTTTGCATGACTATGAGAGTGCGAGGTTGCGATGCGAGAACGACTTTTGAGGAGGAAAAAGCAAGTAAGTGGGTGTAAAGGGCGTTTGAGGTTTCGGAAGGGGTCCGATTACCTCAGGGGAACTTTATACTTTGGAAGGAGTCCATTGTATCTGGGAGGTGGTTTTGGAGGTCGGGGTTCTTGCTTAGTTTCTGATAAACTGAACAATTCCCGGGAGTTGTTATGGTTATTTTTCAACCAGGGGGAGGGATATTACATAGGGGAATTTTACTTAATATTAATAAGGGGACGGGAAGAATAGGGAGCTAAATAATAATGTTAGTGGTTAATATGGAGATGGTAAGAAAGCGCTAAGTTCGGGAGAGCTTATGTTGTTACAAGGGGGTAGGACCATACTTCGGGAGAAGATATGGAACAACTTTGAGTAAAGCAGCTCTTTACTCAAGCCAGTGTTTATGGAGATGATGAACTTAAGAGGTGTCAAGCAAATCTTGACCTCTTTCGGGGAAATTAGTTAATGATTGGGGAAAACAGAGAAGGGGAGTTAGTTATACCTCTTTTGAGCCTTTTTGCTTACAAATCTTTGCTGATTATGTTCTGCATGATATGATACCTAGAAACCTGGAACTGGTCAGCATTTTCAGCAGCCTCAGAACTACCTACCCAGCCTACTTGCGTAGCATTTTTTCTTCTTTTGTTTGGGGGTGCACTTAGACTTGCAAACCCGTCATACATTTTTCTTTTGATGCTTTCCTATCTACATACTACCCTTATTTCTTCCAGAGCCCAAATTAAGCTGTTGGGCTCTTTTGTTTCTCTACCTATCTAAGGATCTGCCAAGATTAAACTGTTTGGACAGATTTACAATCTCTATATTCTAAAACATGAAATTTAAACCCAGGGAGACCAAGATTAAACTGTTTGGACCTCCCTTTAACTAAAAGTAGCGATACCGGGATAACTTTACAAAATTTGAAGGCAATTGAATGAACCTGAAGTAGCCTTCTTTATTTGGAGACTGGTTGAGCAAATATGGAGCATTGCAGCAAGAAAAGTACGACATATTTGGCCTGTGAAATGCCAATCATGAAAAATGAATACCTGCTGCAGCAGGAGCTAACACAGAGAATAAAGAAGAAATACCATGTGTCCTCAAGCTTGAGCACACCTTGCAAGTATATAGTCTATCCTCCTACCTGACTGACTGAACCTGTCCAACACTTAGCCAATTTCAAGCCTTCCCAAGATCCTATTTCCTTGCATTGTTCCCTTGGGAAATTACCCCTATTTTTTAGGAATTTCACACCAAGGAATTGCGCAATATCCTTAGGTCAATCTTTGACTGCATGCACCACTTATATAGTCTATCCCCCTACCTGACTGACTGAACCTGTCCAACACTCAACCAATTTCAAGCCTTCCCAAGATCCTGTTTCCTTGCAATGCTCCCTTGGGAATTGCCCCTATTTTTTAGGAATTTCACACCAAGGAATTGCGCAATATCCTTAGGTCAATATTTGACTGCATGCACCACTTGTACACATGGGAATATGCTACAACTAATAATACACTACCTCAGAATCTCCATATAAACTGGATAACTCAAATTCTCTGCATGTAACAACTATTAAGGGTTGATTGATCAATTAACTAGTTGATCACTAAGTGTGGTTGAAGTTCCACTTCACAACTTGACCTCCACTAGTTCTTCTAATAGTTAGAACTAGTTAAACTGACAGTAGCTCAAATTAACTTAAATATATTTCTACAAATTAGCAATAAACCATGTAGAAATCAACTCAATCTTCTTCAACTTAAATTTACTGACTGAATTGAGTGACAAGAACCATGTCACCTATGTTAACTACCTCCAAGTATTTTGCTGAAATAGAAATTCAATTTTTAATCTAGTTTGACCAAGGCAAAGTAAAAACTAGATTTTCTTGCTGCATTTTCAGCACTCCTTTTCAGCAAGAAAGGGATTATCAACCACCCCTATCTTGCACCTGTGGAACTTGAATTTTCCTCTTGACAAGGCCTTTTCAAAGCATATGCATCTTGTTCCTCTATCGAAATGTACTACAACAACATAATCCACCTCTGCACACAATCCTGTAGATGGTGATGTCAGATATCAATATGCTTGGATCGATCGTGAAAAAAATAATTCCCAGAGAATTTGATACAACTCTAATTATCATAGTAAATTGTAGTAGGATCCATCATTTGACCAAACAAACCAACAAGTATCTTCCTCATCCAAATCACCCCACATGTTTCTGGACTTGCATCCATGTATTATGATTTTGCTGAGTTGAGTGCCACTGATATTAGCTTCCTATTCTACCAAGAAACCGTTGCAAACCCAAAACTGAAAATTCCACCTGATGTACTCTTTCGGTCTGATGGATTTCCTGCCAAATATGCATCTATGAAGCCACATAACTTCACTCCCTCTGTTTGTCCATACCACATTCCAAACTAGATAGTGCCTCTGATGTATTGTAGAACATGTTTAGTTACCCTCCAAAATAGTTTTGGCTGGCCTAACCATGGCTTGACTAATATGCTTGATTGCATAACACATGTCTGGTCATGTTTTCACAAGATACATGAGTGAACCCACCAACTATCGATAAACAATCACATCCACTTCCTCACCTGAAGTGGAATCCTCTTTCCTCTAGTTGGTCGCTAGAGGAGTCTCCATGGTTTTTCATCTATCCATGAGGAACCTATGAAGTATCTCGTTGGCATACTCTCCCTGAGATACAAACAATTCCCTGTCACCTTGCCATACTTCCAATCCAAGGAAGTAGTGCATGAGGCCTATGTCCTTCATCTCGAACTCTCTTGCAAGGTCCTCCTTGCAAGATCTGATCAATTGCTCATCACCAGTAAGGATCAAGTCATCAACATATAAAACAATAATCAATAATTTACCTTCTACCAATATATGATTGAGTTTTGCATCTGCTTCACTTTTGGTGAAGCCTAAACCAGTGAGATAGTTGTCGATCCTAGTGTACCAAGCACAGGGTGATTGCTTGAGACCATACAACACTCTCTTGAATATGCAAATATGAGACTCTCGATTAAAAGTATCAAAGCTATCTAGTTGATTGATATACACCTCATCCTCAATAACTCCATTGAGGAATGTTGTTTTCACATCCATCTAGTGGATCTTCCACCCCATCTATGCAGCCAAAGAAAGGATTGATCTGATGGATGAGTACCTTGATACAAGAGAAAGGTCTCCTTATAGTCAATCCCCTCCACATGAGAGTACCCCTTGGCCACAAATATGGCCTTGCACTTTTTTATGCTTCCGTCTGCTACTAGCTTCACCTTGAAGATCCATGTTGAGCCCACAACTGATTTTTTTTTTGGTCTTTGGACCACCTCCCAAACACTATTATTCACAATGGATTTCTACTCCTCCACCATTGCATCAAACCACACTAGTTTCTCTATTGCTTCCTTGAAAGAGGATGGCTCAGTATCTATTAGCTCAGTCATAAGAGCCATGTAGCCAGTGTACCGATTTGGTGACCTTCTCCACCTGCATTGATTTGAAGGAGCACCCACATTCTCCCTCACATCCTACACAAGTCTCTCAGCTTCTTTTGTTCTCTTACTTCCTTTTTTAGATGATTTTGCGGGAGTGGATGTCTCCAATCTCTTCTCCTCAACTTGTGGTTGCTCAACAACATCCTAAGAATCCTTCTTTGGAGCCAAAAGCTCCTCATCTGCTGAGATATGTAGCTCCCTCTCAAGAGAGCACCACATGGCTTTGTCTTAATCAAATTTGACATTCCTTTGCACAAATGTCATTCTGAGCGATTGAAAATATACACAATAGTTATGGGGAGTTTCTGTGTAGCCCACAAACACCCTGAACTCTATTATCGGCTCCTACTTCTTCCTTTACTCTTTGGAGACATGGCAATAGACAAATGCTCCAAATATCCTAAAGTGCGACACATTTAGCTTCCTCCCCGAGAAATCCTCCTCTGGTATGATCATGCCAAGAATATGATGAGGACTCTTATTCTGCAAACAGACCATTGTGTTGCATGCTTCAACCCACAAGTGCAAAGGTAGGCTTTGGTCATGCAACATTGCTCGTTTTCCTCCCACAATGCTTCAGTTCTTCTTCTCATCCACCTGTTTCTTTTGTGGGTTGTGGGGTGTTGTCAACTCTCTTCGTGTTAATTTCAATTATTTCTTCCCACCAGCGATCAAATATGCTTTTACCAAGTTTGTTAGGGGTGTCAAAGTCAAATTTTATCATGTCACTAGGTTTTCAGAATAAAATTTGATCACTAGTTAGTTTGTCTAAGTTTATTTTTATTATCTCAAAAATCTCTCATGTTGGTCACTTACATCACTCAGATGAGTGTATCATCATAAAGAGAATGTCTTCATCATATCATCAACATTTCACTCAATCTAATGTCTTCATTAGGTCATTAGGGTTTCAAGGTCAATCTTCATTCATGCATAAAATATGACATAGGATGAGTTGTGATAAGCAACTCTTTTCAATAATTTTTTATGAGATTTCATAAGTACTTCATGGTTACAGTCTCAAGGTTCTAAAAGAAAGAAGTTTTACTTTTCATAAAGGTAAAAGAAGTTTAGATTTCAAGTCTCCAAAGTGGCCAAGTTCAAAAGAGTGAAAGTCATGTTTTGAAAAGGTATGTGGGGCCCATTTTCACTCAAAATAAGATCACACTATGCCTATAAAATCCAAAAGGTCCCAAACATATTTCATTGCATCCTCACCTCCTTTGTTTATTAAGCTTTCTCCTCCTTTGGTGAAAAAACATGGGTTTTTAACTAAAATTGGCAAAAATCTCCCAGCACTGCGCTTCTGCCAATGGCGCTACACTTAGGACAAAGTGGCTTGAAACTTGCCAAAACTCACCAAAGTTTCAAATTTAAGCTTGCATTCTGATTCTTTGCTCTTCTAAGTTGTTCAACAAGGTTTTTATCACTATGGAGGGAGATTCTTCACCATCAAAAAAGTGAAAACATCATAAAGGAGTGAGGATCCTAAGGTATGAGCCTACAAACCGTAATGAAATAAACTCTTCACCATTCATTAGATAGTTCTTTGAAGATGTCAGCTACCTAGGGTTTTGTCAAAGAATTGGTGATGTAGGTTTTCATGAGAAGCTCACTGATTGGATTGCCGTCAATCTGAAAGGGGAAAAAGCCATCATAGCAAGAACTAAATTTACATTCTTAGTAGCTGTCATCTCTCTTGCCATAGGGATACTTGATCATGGGGAGTATTGGTTCAAAGGCATGAGCTTAGACCTTGAGCAATACAAACCTTTCTTAAAATCACTCTACAGAGAGGCTCATTCACACATCATTCCTCTCAAGTACATGTTGGAAAATTATGTGCCATTGATGAAGGTTGTAATGAATTTTTCACCTGTGAGGGAAGATTTTCCAAATTGTATGGATACCACATTAGGATGCTAATGCATTTCACAACTCTAAAACCTCTCAACATGTGTAATTACTTGTGTGGAAGTCTTATCAAAATGTCTGAGAAGGTACATATGAAAGGAAAAGAGCATCACCCTAGCATTTTCCATCACAGTTTAATAAATATTGTAGTCCTCCATTAGTTGGTAGAAAGGAAAATGGCATGGGATTCCTTCATAGAAACAACTTTGCAGTGGCGTGAAAATACTTCATCAGGTCATCATCAAGACACATCAACACAACATGTGGAGGTAGGGTCATCAAAAAAATTAGAGGAGGTTCCCAAGGCACCTAAACCTGAGGTGACCAAAATATATCAAAGAGGAAAAAGGCTTGTGTTTACTTCTCAAGTTGAGAAAAGGGCCAAGCCTTCTACATCAACACCACAGGGATCGCATTTACAGGGTGAGGAACTAATTGAACATGATTTTTAATTAGTTGACTTGGAAGTAGCATATGAACCTCTAAACTTGCAACAATTTATCAAGGAGAAATGTTCCCAAATCGTAGACCTCATGGACAATATGGCAAGGGCAAGATTCATCATTTCCTTCCTTGAGCAAGAAAACAATCAAGTTAAGGCCAAACATCTAATCATGGAGAATGAGCAATCCAAGATGTTGCAGCAAGGAGGAAAAGGTAAAGCAGTATTGGGGCTTGGTGAACATGATGGACAAGAAAATCAAGTTGGAAAAAACAAGCCAAGGACCAAGGGACTCAAAAGGGCATTGAAGAAAGAAAAAGAACAAAACCTACTGGATGAAGACTTGGACATTGAAGACAGAATTGCCTTGGAAATAAATGAAGATAGATAGTATTGGATAGGTAAGTTTAATGTCCACCTAGAGCAATTTCTTGACAAGGCCAACAGGGACAACCAGCTATTGAGGCACATGGCCCACCACTATCAAACCAAAAACATGGTCTGTAACATCAAGCTTAAGCAAATGAAAAACAAGCTAAAGGAAACCCTAAAGGACAAAAATGAGAGGGATAACTTGGAGATGTTTTCTAAAGCATCCATAAGAGCATAACATACATCATTTTGCACTTCAGGACCAATTTTGGGGGTTTTTTGAGCATTTTTGGTTTTTGGAGAATTTTGGTGCAAAACTCAGAAATTGCACTAGTCACAGAAACACGTTGCGCTTTTTCCTCAAGACTCCAAATGACAAGTGTATTACATTTTTGGAAAACTAATGAACTCCTCTCGAAATCCATTTCATCATATTTCTCATACATGTCTCAGATTTTGAGAAAAAATGAAAAAAAGGGATCAAAAATCATCATTATGCCCCTCTTTTTGAGAGGCGCTACTCTTTTGGAGGCACCTTGGGAGAATCAATTTTTGAAGGCCTTCCCATGGGTCATTTTCAAAAGTTCAAGATGTTCTGGAAACTAGACAGTAAGGCTAGTTTACCATTCTTTCATATTTAAAGTTTAACTTCAGAAAGTCACCTAAATGTGGCCTAAAAGTTGGAATTGCGCTTCTGCAAATTTTTGAGTTTTTATTTTAAAATTTCACTGTGTAATTTCTTAGGTTTTTAGTTTGACTTAGTAAAAGTTAAAATCATGATGCAACTTCAGTAGTTCAAATTTTAGCTGATGTAATCATAAATATGCATTATAGGTTGTTTTGATGGTTAATTATGCCTCATAAAGGGAGCAAAACTCAAATCAAAGTCTAAGAGAAGAGTTTGTTTTTTACCTTCTCACTCTCACTTGTTGGTTCAGAGATTCTTGGAAACAGTTCCACCACTTAGGGATTCAACCCCTGAAGGTGGAGAATTTGTTTGATTGGTTCTATATGTATCGTTTCTCATTAAGAGAGAAGGGTTGGACTTCAGAGGAGAGACTTGTAGCTTATGATTTCATACAGTTAATCAAGGAGCAGTTGTAGCTATTTTTCAAGAATACTTGTTCAGTGAGTTTTGTGGTGTTGTTTTCCTTCCATATCAGTTTATTATTGATGAATACATCTCTCTTAACATGATTTTCTTTCTTCATGTGATTTTCATTACATTCATATAGGCAAAATTCTTTAGATTCAAATCTCTGTTTATGTGGAAAATCATTTTTATGTATTTATTCTTCTATATTAATAAACTCATGCTAATACATGCTCATTATGATTTCTTAAGCTTTCAGACCCTACACTACATTGACGAGAATCTTAAATTCACCACAAAACATTGTTATCTTTCTCCTCTCTATGTCTACTATTGCAAACCTTTAACACCTTGACCTAATTGCTTGCTCTCATCCCTGGTCCAACAACCTAAAAAGCCTTAAATTTCCAATTACTCAAACAAAACTTACACATCTAGCCTAAAATCCATTTCTTTTCTAGTCATTGACTAAGAAATCCTTAGAGAGATCCCTCTTTGGTTTAGTAGGGCTAGCTACTAAACTGCAAGTGGTTTGAAGTTACCTCTTTCGATATCCTCCTCAACGTGGGACATTGTAGGGGATAACACGTTGAATTCCTTCTTTTGAATAGAAAATTTTAAACTCATTCAACACATACTCACCTCCATTATCACTCCTGAGAGCCTTCACCTTCTTGCCCGTTTCTTTCTCCACCATTGCCTTGAATTCTAAGAACTTGGAGAAAGTATAATCCTTCTTCCACAGGAAGAAGATCCAACACTTTCACAAATAGTCATCAATAAAGATAAAAAAATACTTGTTCCTAGCAACAAAGGCTATCGAGAAAGGCCCAAAAACATCAAAGTCGATCCTTTCAAGGACTGAATGTGCTCTGTTGTCTTCATCATGGAAAGTGGCTTTTGTGTACTTCACCAAGGTACACCCTTTACATGTGTCCTACTACTCTAGTGCTCCTTTGGGGAGGTATGTGGTAATATGTTGCATGATATTCAAATCACCATGATGCAAATGGCCAAATATTCTATGCCAAAATTCACTGACATCACGGCTCTACACCTTCTCTGCTTTTGCGCTCAATGCAACAGAATGCTCCACATCTAGCTTGTATAGGTTCTTCACCCAAACCCTGATATTCTTCAACTGTCCCATGGCAATGTGTATTAGGAATGTATTTCCTTTGTTGAAGATCACATTGTAGCCACAATCTTCCAAAACTGCAACAGAGACAAGATTATTCTTTAGACCCAGTACAAACATCACATCCTTGAGCCTAAGAGGGGAGCCCAACTCCCTCTGAAAGGTGACGGTACCAATATCGATTGCGTTGTACCTTCCATCATCTCCCATCTTGATGTGCATATGGAGATCATTATCCTATAAATCAATGAAAAATATATATATTCCCCATCATATGGAACAAGGCACCATTGTCGAGATATCACACACTTCCCATCACGACGTTGGTCGTGTATGCAATGAGAGTATAATCAAGTTTGAACTATGAAGCCAAATCTTCACCCATAGTTCCTCCTATGGTCTTCTTGCTTGCCTTCTTGTATGGACACTTCGTTGCATAGTGCCTGAATTCATGACAGTGAAAGCACTTGATTTTGGACAAGTCTTTCTTCTAGCCCTCTTGGCTGGAATTAGCCTCACCTTGGGACTTATTTCCTTTGGCCTTCCTTCCTTTGCTAACTAATGCAAATTCATATTCCTCTTTTTTGGATGAGGTCCCATCTCTGGTATTCTGCCAAATTTCCTCCTACACCAAGTTAGACCATAGGCACTCCCAATTTGGTAGTTTCTCCCTCCCATTCATCAAATCTTAGTAGTTGTGTCAGTTCTTGGGAAGTCTTAAAAGGGTTAGGCTTACCAAATCATCTTTTGAAACCGTAACACCAACTTGACCAAGTTCATCACGACATTGTGTGAACCTGCTCAGGTACTGTGAAATAGTCTCATTCTTCTGCATCTTGATATTTTGAAGCTTGTCCTTGAGTACCATCTTCCCATGGTCACTATTATTCTGGAACAAATCTTTCATTTCTTGCCACGTTGCATAAATAGTCTCTTTCTCATGGATATTTGAGACAATATGGTCTCGTACTCCCTCCATTATGATCCTCCTCACCTTAGCAACACACTTCTTCCATTTTTGCTAGATCCTTACATTAGATGTTGCTGGTTTCAAAATATCATTACCAATAAATTCCTTCAACCCATTATCCTCGAGTACTACCTCCATGTTGTCCTTCTATGCAACATAATTCGAGCTTTCCTCAAGGGCATACTAGAGCCTTAGTACATTGGAATCCATCTTCTCAATCCTAAAGAAAACCTGTAACCTGATCTGCAACCTCAAACTTCCTGCTATGGAAAATTCGAAATCTCTGCCCTATAGTGATTCCAGCTTCGATACCATGTAGAAATTAATGTGCAGATTCAATACTGCTCATGAAATTTGCTAAATCACAAGACTTGAAGCTACTCTACTAATATGTGAAAGTTAATTCACCATCTAAAATAAGAATCATAGAGATGCAAAAGGAAACATCATACATGCACATATATTTATTAAGGGTAAAGCAACTGCTCAAAACCCCTTACTATCTATATTACATTAATCAGAGAATAAAGAAGAAATACAATTCTTGTTCAAGCCTGAGCACACCCTGTAAGTCTATATTCTTACTAGGATGAATTAGATTTCCATCATTATATTCCTTAAGTGCTTATGTGGTGTTAAATGGATTGAACTATATGTTGATCAATTTTATAAAGTATTTTTTTGTGAAATTAACATGATTATTGAGAAATTTGAGTTATAGGACTAGTATCTTGTGAACCATACTAACTTAGGTCAAATGTTCAAAGTATCCTAGATGGATACTAATGATGTGGTGGAAATCACACTTGGGGTAAACGATTTTTCCTCAATGAGGATATTCAATGAAGAATTTAGAATGTTGCAGAATTGGGAAGGAAAATTTTGATCTAAAACATTTCAAATGTGGTTCACAAGTTTAATTATGGTTTAAGGACCAATAACGATGATTTAACCTACTAAATATCCATCTTATGACTTAAGTTGTTTTAACCCTATCCATATTTTTTCCTTGAGTCTATATTGGCCTATTAATTACTTTTGGAGAGGGGTTAGAAAGCGAAGAAGAGAAGAGTAGAAGAAAAGGTTTTGGGAAAAAAAACTAGTATTATGGTTGTTTAAAATGAGAAGAAACAATTTGTCATTAGGATTCTTATCACTAGTTCTTCAAAATGAGAATAAAAACGTGAATACTATCTCTAAAATTTTTAATGTAAATTTAAAAGTACTGGTGGAGACTTTCAAAAGGATAAAATTTCTAGACCAAATGGTCGTTCAATTAACTTTTATTTGGGATATTACAAGTTTATGGAGGATGATCTTCTCAAAGCACTTGAAGAATCAAAATTATCATGGTAGGTAATTAGAACCATCAATTCTATCTTCATAGTTCTAATCCCCAAAAAATACAATCCTATATCTATTGAGGAATTTAGACCCATCTCCATATGGAATTCTCTTTAACATCATTTATAAAGCATTACCACAATACTAAAATGAATATTCTCAGATACTACTTTAGAAGAGAAATTTGGTTTTTAAGGAATATGCATATTCTTGATGTCATAGGGGTAGTTGGAGAAGCATTATACTTAGTCAAGACTAAGAAGACCTAAGTCATTGTAATTAAGTTGTACAAAATATGTCCAAAGCTTATATTAGTGCAACTTGGTTTTCTATAAGTTTAAACCCTTCACCATTTATTAGTGCAACTAGTCTAAGGGGCGTTTGAACTAAGGATATACTAGCACAAAACCAACCAAATGTGTAACAACATGACAATGAATAGTGGAGCTAACAACTTAAAAACAAATAGAGAGACACAATTGTATACATTTTGTTAAAAAAATATCCTTAATTTATCTTAATTTCCATTGTTATGTGGATTAAGAAAGGTGAGGCATGTTGCAGTTCTAGGATTATAATAGTTAGTATCACTTGTTGGCCATTTAATCATTATATACATACATAAACCTATATAGACTAGTGAATTACATTTACCAATATACTTCCATGAATGTAAAATTATATGAAAAACTATTAGAAGCTATTAGATACTTGCTAAGATAATGATAGGATTTTCATCCATGTCATTATCAAGTTGTCTTGGTAATACCATCTAGTGATATGCCAACATTTAGCTTGGCATGCTTTCCATGTGATTTTGATCCATGTAAGCTACCAAGCAATTCCTACCCCTACACTTCACCTGATTCCATCATTTCATGGCCTTTAGTGTTTGAATCTTCCTCATATCTTGCAAAATTGTGCTCATGAGCATTTTGAGATGGGGAAGTGCTAAATGACATTTGGTAACCAAGATGTCTAAAATCCCTCTTAGTATTGGTATAAGTGGCACCTGTTGGAAATCCAAGAGCAACATAATGATTCCATATGGGAGTAGTGTAACCCTGAATGTTATTGATAATAGGAATATTTTGAGTTCCTATGCAATCATTCAATTTGTGTGAAACCTAGAAAATACTCCTGGAAATTGAGATGGAATAACATGGAATTAGAGACTAGGAGGAAGCACATGGGAGATAGCAAGTAAAAAAATAATAGATATCATCACACATGATGATCTATACATTATCATGGATACTCCAATAGAACATATCATCACAATAGATCTTAAATATTATGAAATATTTTATTATGTAGTTTAGTGTCTTAGATATCATATTTAATATTGCTAATGTAGCACTCAAAATTATGGAATTAATTGAAATTGCAATAAATAAATAAAAAAAGCAAATGAACATGCCATCAACACAAATGAAAAAAATATGTGACCTGGGAAACCCAATATGTAATAAAACCTAGCTAGAGGTTGAGGTCTATGCTCTACTATTTTTTCTCAATTACAAAATGCAAGTACAAAAAAAGGGTTACTTACTATTTAGTTGACATGGACATAGTGTATTGAATGGTCATTAATGGAATATTCTACCTCTATTATGATTCAATATCCCACTCTTTGATTCTCTTCTCAACTATGGAAAAATAAAATTATCAAAAGAATGGAACCCCTTACTTTTTTAGAGGCCTAGTATTTAACATAACTTGATAAAAGATCAAGGTTAGGGTTTTTGTTTTTGCACGCCTTAACCCTCAATTAGTGTTATGGTTTTAGATCCTCTAAAATATTCTTGAAAGTCCACACATCACTAGCCCCACATGTGTGATTAAAGGGGGCTGATATTGCATACACTTGATACCATGGTGGTTAATAGGGTTGATCAACTTGCAAGAGGCATAACTTCCATATGCTAACTCTAATTGAGTGATTTTCACACCATTTGAAATATTTCAATGTGTAGAGTTGCATCAAGGGTTTGGGAGATATGATCACAAGGTTTTGATGCCAAAAAGTATCATTTTATGTCTCAAGCTAGTTATGGAAGTTTTCATACCCTAAAAGACCTAACTAGGACCTACCCCTAAAATGGGTCTTGAAAGCCAATTCTTCCAATTTTTCCACCAAAAAAGTGTTAATACATATGAAAAATTATATATAAATACATTATATATGACACAATAACATGGTGGATCTCACTTTATTGTAAAAGGCCTCGACCATACCACTAAACGAGTGACTGCAAGAGGAGCTAGCTTGACATGTTATTATCTTAGAGGCTAGTTCTAATGCTAGTTAGGAAATCAACAGAGAAATCATTTGGAGATCGTGATGGGGAGGATAGAAAAAATTCTCCTTTACCTCCTTATGTCTATCAAGTAATGGTAGTAGAAGCGAAATGTTGAGAAGTGTAGCAAGAAAGGCTCAATTTGACTTAGCTTTCGTGAAATTGAGAAAATTCGAAATTTCCACATCAACAGAAAACTTGGAGGTAGTTAACTGAGGTGACATGGCTCTTGTCACTCAGTTAGCTCATTAAATTTGAGTTAGAGGTCTTGGAGTTCCGTTTTCATGTGTCGATTGCTATTTTGTACCAATCCAACTCAGTTATTTCTAGTTGTGCTCAATTAGACTAGTTCTAATAGTTAATAGAACTCGTTAGAGTTTAGTTGTGCAGTGGGACAACAATCTAAATTAGAGATCATCCAATTAACTGTTCAATCAACCAAAAATATCTCATCCATGCAAGGAATTCGGATTGCTCAGCTATGGTGGAGATTCCAAGGTAGTGTAATATCAATTGTAGACTAGTCTTGAGTGTACATATGTTGCATGCAATAAATGGTCAATCCTTGGGAATTGTGTAACCATTTTGGAGGAAACCTAAAGAATAGGGGTTAATTTCCTCTATATTTTTGCAAGGAAATAGGAGCTCAGGTAGGGGAAGAAATTGACTAAGTTTGGGTCAGAGCTTCTCATTGAGTAAAGAGAACAATTATTCTTTTGCAGGTTGAGCTCAGAGATGGAGCTAGCAATTGTAATATATTATCTATTCATATGATTAATGCAAGCAGGGTTAAGGGGTTTTTACCAGTGAGTTTCCCCTAGATACATCTATGTACTTGTGTATGTGTTTGATGCATGTTCGTGAATTTTGTTCTAAATTGTGAATTAATTTCCATAAAGTAGTAGAGTAGACTTGTGTCTCTTGATTTAGATTAAATTTTGAGCAGTTGCAATTCTATCACCAAATTTTTACATGGTATTAGAGCAGGATTCACATTAGAACAAGAATTTTGAAGTTGTTCCTCAGAAGGTTTAAATTTGCAGCTTCAGTGTAGCAAGATTTCCTTAGATTTGGGAGAATGGACTTGAATGAACTAAGATTAGAGTATGTCTTGGAAGGCAACTCGAATTTCATTTCCTGGAAGGATCACATGGAGGCAATACTTGATGGCAATGAATCATTGGAATACGTCAAGATAGACATTCCAAAACCAAGATCAGTTGATGCCCAGAACCTAGCCCAATGGAAGAAAGATGTAGCCAAGGCGAGGAGAATAATCATGGAGGGAGTGAGAGACCACATTTTCTCAAATCTCCATGGGAAAGAAAATCCTTTTGCAATGTGGAAGGCACTGACTGATTTGTTCGAGAATAATAGTGACCATAGGAAACTGGACCTCAAAGATAAACTTTGAAACATTAAGATGCAAAAGAATGATAATATTATGTAGTATCTGACCAAATTTACACAATTTGGAGATGAGATTTGAAGGGTTGGTGTAAATTTTGTACAAGATGACTTGGTGACCCTAGCTCTTCTAGGCCTTCCAAATCCTGGCAGAACTATTAGGAGTCTGTGAATGGAAGGGAACACTTACCAAATTGGGAATCTTATGGTTTGATTGCTACAAGAAGAAATTAAGCGAAATACTAGAGATGGAGGTTCATCCAAGGGAGAGGATGAAGAGAATTTTGCATTAGTTAGGAAGGGAAAGAAGGGAAAAGGGAATAAGTATAAAACCAAACCAGATTCTAGCCAAGGGGGCAAGAAGAAAGACTTGTGTAAAATAAAATGCTTCAATTACTATGAATCCATGCACTATGCTACAAAGTATCCACACAAAAAGTCTAGCAAGAAGAACTCAGGAGGAGCAACAAGTGAAGCATTGACTCCACAATTCGAGTTAGATTTCACCCTAATCACATGCATGGCCAACATTGTGATGGGGAGTGTGTGGTACTTGGAATCAGGCGCCTTGTTCCACACGAAAATGTGTAGATAGTTTTTTAGTGACCTAGAGGAGAAATATCTCCAAATGCATATTGAACTTGGGGACAATGGAAGGTATAGTGCTACCAAGATTGGTACATTAACCTTTAAGAGGGAGTGAGGATCACCTCTTTGCCTCAAAGATGTCATGTTTGTACTAGGCCTGAAGAAGAACCTCATCTATGTAGCATTTTTGAAAGACCATGGCTATGATGTGATCTTCAATAAAGGGAAATCCTTTCTGAGACACATAGCTACTGCACAAGTGAAGCAGATCGAGGTTCGTGTGAAGAACCTATATAAAATTGATGTGGAATATTGCGCTACATTAAGTAATAAGGTAGAGAAAGTGAAAAATTGAGATGTTGGTGAACTATGGCACAGAAGACTTGGTCATTTGCACCATGGCACCCTTAAAATTATGCAGCAAATAACCACTGGCCTCCCTAAAGGATCATTTGAGCAACAATATGTCTATAAGGGTTGTACCATGGGAAAGTATGTAAAATCCACATTCCATGATTGAGACAACAAAGAAAATGAAGTCTTGGAGAGAGTCCACTTTGATGTCGGTTTACCCTTCTCGAAATCCTCCACTGCCAGACATAAATACTATGTTATTTTTATTGATGTTTTCTCAAGAAATTGTTGGATCTTCTTCATGCGAAAGAAGGATGAGACATTCTCAAAATTCATAGAATTCAAGGCACTATTTGAGAAAAAGATCAGCAAGAAGGTGAAGGATCTTAGAAGTGACAATGGAGGTGAGAATGTTTTTAATGACTTCAAGGAATTTTGTGCCAAAGAAGGAATTCAAAGAGAATTGATGGCTCCCCATAACCCACAACATAATGGGTAGCTGAGAGAAATAACTAGAGCATTGTGGGAGTTGTGAGAGTTATGCTACATGACCAAGGCCTACCACTGCATTTGTGGGCAGAGGATTGTAACACAACAGTCTACTTACAGAACTAAAGTCCTCATCAGATTCTTGGTATGATTACACCAGAGAAGGAATTCTCATGGAGAAAGTCGGATGTGTCTCATTTCAGAATTTTTGGAGCCTTTGTTTACTACCATGTCTCCAAAGATTAAAGGAAGAAACTTGAGCCAACGACAGAGTTGGGAACTTTTGTGGGTTACACCAAAAATCCACACAATTACCGGGTGTACTTACATTCCCTTAAAATGACAATTGTATGAAATGATGTAAAGTTTGATGAGGAGAAAGCAATGAGATTCTTTCTTGAGAGGGAGTTTCAAATACCACCAGAAGAGGAGATTTTAAATCCAAAGGAGGAGCCTTGGGAAGTTGTGGAGTAGCCACAAATGGAGGAGCAGAGAGGAGGCAAAGTGGAAACATCCTCTCAAGCAGAACCATCCATAGAAGGTAGAAATAGAACCAGGGAAGATGATAGATTGGTGCAGGATGCGAGGGAGAATGTGGGAGCTCCATTAATCTTTCACAAGCAAAGGAGGTCTCTTGAGAGGTACATTCGCTACATGGATCTAATGACTGAACTTATAGAGACTGAGGCATCCTATTTTCAGGAAGAAGTGAAGAAACTAGTTTGGGTTGATGCAATGCTGGAAGAATATGAATCCATAGTGTTTGGGAAGTGGTCCCAGGACCGAGAAATAAGTCAGTTGTGGATTCAATATGGATCTTCAAGGTTAAGCATGTAGCATAAAAAATCATAGAGAAGTATAAGGCAAAATTTGTGGCCAAAGGATTCTCTCAAGTTGAGGGAATCGAGTATGAGGAAACCTTTTCTCCGATAGAAAGGTATTTATCCATTAGACCAATTCTTGCACTAGTTGCACACATGGGGTGGAAGATCCACTAGATGGATGTAGAAATATCATTTCCCATTGGTGTTATTGAGAAGGAAGTGTATATCGAGCAACCAGAAAGATTTGAGACATTTGGTTAGGAGTCTCATGTGTGTAGACTCAAGCGAGCATTGTACGGCCTCAAACAAGCACCCCGAGCTTGGTACACTCAGATTGATAGTTATCTCACTGGATTGGGCTTCACCAAAAGTGAAGCAAATGTGAACCTCTATCATATTTTGGTAGAAGGTAAATTGCTTATCATTGTTTTGTATGTTGATGATTTAATATTGACAGGTGATGAGCAGTTGATCAACTCTTGCAAGAAGGAAATTTCAAGGAAATTTGAGATGAAATACATGGGTCTCATGCACTACTTCCTTGGGCTGGAAGTATGGCAAGGTGGTTGGGAATTGTTTGTTTCTCAATGCAAGTATGCCACTAAGATACTGCAGATATTTTGTATGGAGAGTTGTAAGTCCATGAAGACACCTCTAGAAAACAACTAGAGGAAGGAGAATGCCACTTCAGGTGAATAGGTTGATGGTACCATTTATAGTAGCTAGTGGGTTCACTGATGTATCTTGTGAACACACAACTACATATGTGCTATGCAGTCAACAATTTGGGACAAGCTATACTTAGGCTGACCAAATTGTATTGGAAGGCAGTAAAGCATGTTTTATGGTACCTCAGAGGCACTACCTAGTATGGATTATAGTACAAATAGACAAAGGGAGGGAAGATGAGTGGCTTCACAGATGCATATTGGGGAGGGAGACCATCTGAATGAAAGAGTAAAGCAGGTGGAATTTTCAGTGTTGGGTCCGTAACAATTTTTTGGTACACAGGAAGCAGAGGTATGTGGCACTCAGCTTAGCAGAAGTTGAATACATGGATGCAAGTTAAGCAACATGTGAGGCGATCTGGATGAGAAAGATACTTGTGGGACTGTTTGGTCAGGAGATGGATCCAACTGTGATCTATTGTGATAATCGGAGTTGCATTAAGCTTTATGAGAATATGGTATTTCACTATCGATCGAAGCATATAGATGTCTGGTATCATCATTTACGAGACTATATGCAGAGGAGGATAATGTTGATATAATACATTCCGAGCGAGGAACAAGATGTTGACATCTTGACAAAGGGTTTGTCAAGAGGGAAGTTCAAATTTCACAGGTGCAAGATAGGGGTGGTTGATAATCCCTTTCTTGCTAAGAGGGAGTGTTGAGAAGTGTAGCAAGAAATGCTCAATTTGACTTAACCTTGGTTAAATTGAGAAAATTCAAAATTTACACATCAACAGACAAGTTGGAGGCAATTAATTGAAGTGTCATGGCTTTTTTCACTCAATTTGCTCAGTAAATTCGAGTTAGAGGGCTTGGAGTTCAATTTGCATGTGTTGATTTCTAATTTGTAGCAATCCAATTCAATTATTTCTAGTTGTACTCAGTTAAACTAGTTCCAATAGTTAATAGAACTAGTTGGAGGTCAGTTGTGCAGTGGGAATAACTCATAGATCATCTAGTTAACTGATCAATCAACCAAAAATAGCTCATGCATGCAAGGAATTCGAATTCTCATCTATGGTGGAGATTCCAAGGCATTGTAACTTTAGTTGTAAACTAGTCTTGAGTGTACATGTGTTGCATGCAATCAATGATCAATCCTTGGGAATTGCACAATCATTTTGGAGGAAATTTCTAAAGAATAGGGGCTAATTTCCTCAGGATTTGCGCAAGGAAATAAGAGCTCAGGTGCGGGAAGACATTGACTGATTCTAGGTTAGAGCTTCTCATTGAGCAAAGAGAACAATTATTCTTTTGTAGGTTGAGCTTAGAGTTGGAGCTAGCAATTGTAATAGATTATCTGTTCACTCGATTAAAGCAAAGAGGCTTAAGGGGGTTTTACCAGTTGGTTTACCCTAGATACATTTGTGTACTTGTGTATGTGATTGATGCATGTTTGTGAATTTTGTTCTAAATTGTGAATCAATTTCTGCAGAGTAGTTGAGTATAATTGTGTCTCTTGATTTAGATTAAATTTCTCAAGCAGTTGCAATTCTATCACCAAATTCTACACAAAAAAACCGATCTTCTATGGGTATTGTGAAATAAAGACATTGTATTAGGCACCTACTATCGGAAGGAATCAAGCCATCAAGTTCCATTTCCACTCTAGCTAAATCTTGTGATCACAAACAAGGAGCATTGAATTAGTTAAGGGAAACTATATTACTTTTTTATTAGAGCCTATGACTACATGAAATTATCGACTACTCTTGACAGAGGAAGGAAATGAAAGAGAATGTTACTATAAAAAAAAAACTTGTTATTTTTCCTATAGACAGAAACCTACCACCTCCCTTCATGAGTTATCAAATTCCAATTAATTCAAAAGTTGGATATTTTTTATAGCTAGCTCAAACTCAAGCAAAAGAGACGTTGTGCTTTCAATGATCCAATAGTCCTTACGAACCTTGCTCAGAAATATATATTTTGATAAGGGCAAGTTGATAAAAACTTTGGTTGATAAAATACAAAGATAAAACCATAGAATAAAAGAAATTTGGTGAGAATTCAAGATTCAAATAGCCCAAAGCCCTAGTGATTTGGTTCTTATTCCTCCTCCTTGTCACCACAGTGTCCAAGTTAATCTTCTTGCATATACACAATAAAATAGTTTCGAACATACATATATTTTGTATATATTATGATTAGTTTCCTTCTTACATTGAAATATAGCTTTGATATGCCTTTAGGCATTGCTCATGAGGTGGGTTACTCAATAGCTTCTTTAGCAGTAGTGAACCATACAAAACATGCTAAAGGTGGGGTCAAGTAGTAGGTAGGTGAGCGAAAACAAAATTGGGGTGGGTAGTGATCAAATCACTATATCTGTGTTTTTATATGTGCATCATATACACATTATACCTATGTAAAAAAGGCATCGACATTAGTAAAATAAAGCAACCACCTTAAACATCTAAACACCTATTATTACTAACTTATAATTTAATAAACACGAAATCAATAAATCAATATAACAACCCATAATTAATAATATCATAAATATCAAAATATTTAAATCCTTAAAAAATATAAACATAATGAATTACCCAACCAAAAACAACTAATAACTTAAAAAAAATCAATAATATAAAAATATTTAATCACATAAAAAGAATAAAAAGCTTTTCTAGATTTAACTTTAAAAAATTTAACAAATTTTAATACAATAAATAAAATAGAAGATCATATGAAAACATATAAATCAATAACTAAAAATCCCTCCATAATGGGGATTCAAATTCAAAATGGTTTTGTTTTTCATCATGATCTAGATTATTGAAAAACATTAAACAATTATCCTGTAATAGGCTAAGTTTCGTGAGTGTACGTACTACCACTATTTGGCACTTAGTGAAAGACCTTGTAATCTACATTATACATATTCTAATCCTGATTTTTGTAAGTATTCATATAAGTACGTGTGCATATTGTAATATTATTTCTTATTTGTTTCTATTATACTCTTATTTATCAGTTCATTGTTTTCTGTGAGATACCATGTACTTTAACCAATGGTTTATAATGCGATTTTTTGAAAGTTTTTTTGGTGGGTTTTTCCGGTCAAAATCTGGCAGCAATTTATTGGAATCTCAAGTTTGATAGCTAGTTTCTGCGCAATCAAAGCGTCCCAGGGGTTTTTCAGGGTGCTGAATCCAAATATGCAATTAAAAAACCATTTTAACGGCAACAAATCAACATTTAACCTCAATTTCTTCCGCCAGATTCCATCACTGAAATCTCCAAAAAAATCACATTATAGACAACTCCGTACTTTACACCTCCAAATTATCAATTAATTGTATTTTTGTGTTAAATTCACACCTTCCCATTAACCATGTAGAGGGTATCTTTCAATTATGATATTTGGAGGTAAAGGCGTGCCTTATTTAAGAAAAAAGTGTATGTGTTGTACAATAAAATAATATATTTAGATCTTGTACACATTAATCAATGGCTTTCCTTCTTTTTTTGACGAATTAAAACGATATAATCACTAGGATAGGACTAATATCTTATCCCTTAAGGCCTTTCATGATAAAAAGTTGGTCAATAGGATTTGCCTATCATGATCACTAAGACAACATGCATGAACGTACAACATGGAAAAGGTGATGTAGAAATTATACCCCAAGGTGATGACATTATAGATTTAACAATTGATATTGGTGGTCCATTGTACAAAATGTCTATAATCACTCATTGTGACAGGGGGTTCTGACATGATTCCCCGCCAACTGTGCCAACAATTCAAAGTGGATTCCAACAGAATCTTGGAATGTTAGCTATGCAATATGGATATTTATCTTGGAATGGTAGCTATGCAATATGGATGTTTGTTCAGTCAATATCACGATGCTAGATGTTAAATCACCATGGACAATTTGAAAGCAAAAACCACTGGCATGATACAAGATGTTAAATCACCATCGACAATTTGAAAGTAGAAACCACTGCCATGAGAAATAAGAGGCCTCTCTCCAACAACCAAAGAAAATCCAAGAAAAATTATTTTAGATGGTTGGTGTGAAACATGATAGAAATAGGTTAAAAGTTTTAAAATGTCATTGCAACTTTTAGTGTTTGAATGCAAATGAATAGCAAACAAAGTGAAAGAAGAAAAATGATAGTTAATGAGTGATTTTATAATTTTTATTTAATATTTTTAATAGATTAAAATAATTTTATGGGCATTTCATTTTAAATTTTAAAGATTTTGATAATTGAAGAAGAAATTTAAGTCAAGTGAAATTTTTATGTAACATGGAAAAATATATGTTGGGCATGTGGTATATTTTTTGCTTGACTAGTTTTAGGTGTTGTAATTCTTTTTTGGTGGACCCAAAAATGGTTGGGTAGACCCAAGGATCGTGAGCAGACCTATTCCTAGTTTTGCACATGGTTTTTGCATGTGGTTTTGGGCATGATGGTCTTGTCCATGGTGTTTTGTGGATCCAATCACGGGAACTATGGTTATGTTCTAATCCAAAGTTAGTGGATTGGGGGTTTATGAATGCTTCAACGTGTATATTATGTATTGTAACATTGAGGGAATATAATGAAAAATCAATCTAGTTTTCCTGGTCTTGGGTTCTAGTAGAAAAAATCTCTGTAGATATTTTATGTTCTAGCCATTGCATATTTTTATGTTTTTTTAAGAATTTTTGTATAGGGTTAAAACCTTGAGTATAAAAACTATGCATTTGGGAAAAATAAAAATCCAATATCTAATAAACAATTGAAATGTTATTGATCATATTTACGTAAATGTCTTCAAATTAATGCAAAATTATGAAAATGCACTAGACTCATCAAACAAATGATGAACTAGTTTGCTAATAGAAATCTCATATTAGCCCTTAATTCTTAGGTATTCTCTTTGTATTAACAATGTTGGTAGTCTTCCTAAAAGTGAGATTGAGAGAATCCAAAAAAAGTCCTAGAAGGAAAACCCTGAATCCATATAAACCAAAGTAACAAAAGGAATAGACAAGGCCAAAGAAATAAGAATACAAACCAGGGTAATTATCTACCATGGGAAAGTTGGATTCGCAGTGCAAGTGCTTGAGAGAATGGTGGAAGCATTGAATAAAAAATCTATTTGAGTTTCAACATGTTTTCTGAAAAGAACAAAGAATGAAAACCAAACAAAATGACCATTTTTAGAGACCAACAAACCACATTAAGGGCCCAAGGCATGACAAATAATCTTTAAGAAACTATGAGCCTTCACACTAATCATTGGTGGGTTGGACAAAACCATAAGTTGGACTTAAGCTAATTTGTGGGATTCAAGTTTGAAAATAACTCTTTGGTCCATGAGAGATATATTCATATGGGTTAGAGATATATTCATATGGGTTTATATAACATGTGGATGGTGTAGGAAAGATAGATCAAGAAGGGAGGTCATAATTGATTTTTTCAATTAGATATGAGAGCTTCAGTAACATCTTTTTAATTAACCAAAATTAACTAAATCAAACACTCATATAGAGGTTTATCTCAGGCATGAAGAATGTATATTTAATTAAGAAACTCATTAAACATAAACAATGCTCACTCTATAACTTTACTTCAACACTAAATATGAAAGAAAGAACTCATCATATCATAATTTTAAATAACTATAAAAATGTATAAATTCCTTAAACTTTAATTAAAAAACCCAATAAACATAAACAATACCGAATATATAACTTTACTTAAACATTAAATATGAAAAAGAAAACCATCATATCAAAATTTTAAATAAACTTTATCATAAAAATTATTTTTTTTATATCTATGAAAGATCACTTCACAAAAACTTATTATGAATAACCTTAAAAGCATTAAAAAAATACCCCATAAAAATGTTTTTAAAGATGAAAAATGACCCAAATAAACTATCCTTGAAAATTCCCCTGAATTAAATTAATAAATTATATTAAATTTTAATAATTTTCAAAAATATTTTATATGTAAAAAGTTTAAGACTATTTTATATTACATCCCTTAACAAGTCACTAATTTCCCCTGTTTTCACCTTTCACCTTTTGCAAGATTAGCGAATCAAATTTCAACAGGCTTTTGACATTTCAGCACTTGCCTCTCCCAAATTCTACTTTAGCAGCTTTGGATCCCAATCAAGATGGTCCACTCCACCACTTTATCGAGAATTCCTCCCAGACCCAATATTAGGATGCTTCTTGATGAGCGAGAAGAAACGAGGCAAGCCCACAGCATTCCTGAGAAGCAAACACAAAACTCGAGATTCATCCATGGATGGGATGCATGGATCAAAAGTGTGTAGGTATTCCTCTTCCGATAAAAAAAATTCTTCTCACTTTGGCGGGAATCTTGTAAAATAAATATGCCCCCTGTAGATGGTAAGATTAAAGAAGAATACCAATAATCATGTAATATACTGTCAGGCTACAATCATCAGGTTTGGATGCTAAATGGTTTTGTGGAAAAATCAAGTGTTTCATTTTATCACATTCTACAATGGTGGTCTTCGGCAGATATAGCAGAATGCAACGCACAGTTCCCATGCTTTGTACTCTGTTGGTAGCAGCCCTGGGACATCTGGTTACACTCTCAGCAGCAGCAAATTCCGGTAACGATTCTTTCCTTCAAATGTAATGTAGGCTTTTGCTTAAATTTATGACAGCATGCTAAGAAATAATTTAATCAGCACCTTTGATGACCAGGCGGTCAAATATTTGATATTTTAGCAGTAGCTTTGTTGGTGCTGGGGATCTCTCCAGGAAATATGGAAGCCATGGAAAGGCTGCAAGTTTCCCATCCTTCCCATTCTAAAGTAGAAAACAGTTGATCTTGCACCTCAATTGCCTTGGTATCCATAGAGCTTCTGAATCACATTTTCAGTAGAGATGTAAAGGAAAAAAATTAGAAGTTTTGTGTTTTGATGAGGTAGAGCGTCCATTCAAAACATTTCTTAAAAAATATATATAAAAAATCTTTCAACAACATGATCTCCTACTGTGAAAATCTTTATTTCAGAAAAAATAGCTATTTGAATCCCTATAGAAAGCACTAATTCAATTCTGAAATAGCATTTCCACAAATGTTTAAAACCCATCAATTCCTGCCCAGTCAAAGTGTCCAATCAAATCTATGAAGCAGGTTCCAGTGAAATGTCTCATGAATGTAGTCTAATGATTAGGTAGGGAGATATGGTTCTCATAAGTCTTGTGGTCCAACGCCTGCAAAATTATATATGCCAGGCTTCAAAGCTCGACAAAAATACATAAATGAAAATTTAGCCCAATTAATAAAAATATGAAACCATAGTGAAATTTTACATTTTGAAAAATAAACCCAACATTAATACTCCTGCAAGATGGGTGCATCATTGGATTTAGCTCTGTACTAGAAAGCATTTTGCCTCTACTGTCCTCTGACAGTATAACACCGAGATAAACTGAAACATGTAAGAAAATTCAAAGAGTTTAATTGCAGCTTTATAGCTTATTTTAAATGGTTTGTCTCACTGATATTTTAACAGTTGGTATGATCCAGAGCAGAGTTTAGCTTGGTACCTCCCAGAGGACATAGCCCTCTGAACTTTTAACATTGTTTTTTAATGAAATATAAAGTAAACAGTTAGCAGTCATTTTATCAATTATAAATAAATATCATTGTATCCCCTATGACCATTAGATAATGATATCAATTTCGAATATCAGTTGTTTTTTTTCCTTGTGACTAGGAAATGATATTCAAATTGGACCTTTTGGTTGAGTTGCAGAACTCATTGGTTCCAGACCGATTTTCTTGTAAATCCCTAGGATATGATATTCCCTTTTGAACTCTTTGGTTGTGTAATTACTTTTATGGTTTGTGAGGTCCAATCTTCGTTGATTATTCTTTACTTATTATCAGGGAGTGCGCATCTTTGTTTAAACTATTTTTAATATATTTAATTCGTTTTATATATATAATTAATTAAAAATTATTGATATTTAAATGGAAACAGATAGAAATTTAAAATAATGAATTAATACCTAATTTAAATTCTAATTATAAAAAAAAAATTAAATATATATTTTTTATAATATTTATATACAATAAGTATTATTGTTATTATTAAAATTAAAGAATTTTTTTTTAATGTGTTATAAACTTGTATTTAATAGTTTAATATTTAATTCCCATCGTTTTCAATAACATCTTTTTATTTGAAATTTAAAATACATTTTTTTATTTAAAAATAAAAAATATAATAAACTTTACTATTTCAATTGCATCTTTTAAATTGGAAATTAAAATTACACCCTTTTATATGAAAATTAAAAATATGATAAACATTTTTATTTCATTTTCTTTTCCTACATTTTTAATAGATGCCAAACTTCCTTCCTAATATATTCTTATTTGTTGAGAGTTGTGTATGGAAGAGCATATTTTTATCATTATCTTCTTGAAAAAGAGTTGAAATTCTAAAATGGATGTTGTAAGTTGAGGGTTGGGAACATATGGTTGAAATACTTTAATGGATGCTGTAAATTAGGGCCGTTTTATTCCAAAATTTTATTCAAGTTGCAAGTTGAGGGTTGTTTTATTTAAGTTGCAAGCTGTGGGTTGTTTTATTCAAGGGGCAAGTTGAGGGTTGGAAATAAAGCCGATTATCAGTTCAAGTATCTTTGTCTTTATAGTGCTAATTGTAGATTTTGATTTTTATATTGCTGGTTGTAGGTTTTTATGCAATGGGTATATGCTCAATGTATTTGATATATCCAAATTTACAATCAACATAATATTTATGTTCTTTTTATTTTTAATGAGTTTTGAAATTAAGATTATTTTAGGATATCTAAATTTATAATCAATATAATAGATATTAAATTATTTTATTTTTTTTATAAGTTTTTGCAATTTAAGATTATTTCAATTGAATTGAAATTTATTGATTGCAGATTTAGAGAATATTTTAGAATTTGATTGGCAAAAGCAAAGTTAATTATTTAATTTTTTTCATATCTATTAGATTCCAAAATATTTTCAAAATCTACAATTAAAATAAAGATAACCACTTCATCGTTCTGGGAAAAAACCTTTCCCATCATCAAATTTCAAAATATTATCAAAATCTACCACCACTTCATTATCCATAAAAAAAAAAAATTCAATTAACTTTTTTGTATTATAAAATACTATATAAATTATAAAATAAAAATTTCAAATCCCTAATCCCATTTATAAAAACAAAACAACTATTTATTAAATTTTTTACCATAGTCAGAACACTCACCCTGCCGTTAGTATTGACTCACTCTTATGCACTAAAAAGGTATCCAATTATATTCATTTAACAAACACTCACCCTGCCTTTAGTATGGACTCTTAATGAACTCAAAACTTATCTGGAATACTCGTGGAATTATTGATGTAATATTATGGAAATTTTGTCTTAATTTTTCAAAACTGAAACTTTTTTGGAGTCCATCTCTTTCCATAGTGCCCTTAATATCGACTCTCTCTTAATGGACTCAAAACTTACTTGGAATGCTCGTGGAATTTTTGATGTAATGTTTGGCCAATTTTGACATAATTTTAAAGTCCCGTCTCTTTTCAGACATTTTCAAAGTTTATTAATCCATAGTGCCGGTTTTTTTAAATAAAAATAATGATATATTTTTAAGGAACTGTTTATTGAAGGGGAGGACTTGATTTATCTTGATAGTTAACAGCCATGTGAATCTCTGTAAAAAGTTTCAAAAAATCTTGTAGATGCAGTGTTTGAATCATATTTTTGATGGTGGAAATAGATTTAGTACTATAAAAAACATCTATAACACTTAAACTTATGAATTTTGACAATTTTTACTTGGATACAGTGAAAAGATACAGTGAAAAAAAACCAAGACACCACATTTAACATAAATGTTTCACATAATTTTGGATGTCTAACACGGTTTTTCGTTTATTTTTATGTTGATGCATGCAGGCGTATTTCCTCCATTTTACACGCGAGCGCTTGGCATCAACTATGGCCGCGTGGCGGATAACCTCCCATCGCCCTCCTCTGCCGTGGCCCTCATCAAAAACCTGCAAGCGGGCTACGTCAAAATCTACGACGCCGATCCCCAGGTCCTCTCGGCGCTCTCCAACACCGCCCTCCAAGTAACGATCACCGTAAGAAACCAAGACATCTCCAACATATCGTCGTCCCCCACCGTCGCCGAGCAATGGGTTCAAGCCAACGTGCTCCCCCATTACCCCGCCACGCTCATCACGGCCATCATGGTGGGCAACGAGGTGCTCTCCGACTACCAAAACCAGGCAACGTGGCTCCTCCTGCTCCCGGCCATGGCCAACATCCACGCCTCCTTACTCAACCACGGCCTCGCTGACTCCATCAAAGTCACGACATCCCTAGCCATGGACGTGCTCTCTTCTTCCTACCCGCCCTCCGAGGGCACCTTCCGGAGCGACGTCGCCTCCCCGGTGCTGCAACCGTTGCTCGACTTCGCGAACCGGACGGGCTCTTTCCTCTTCCTGGACATCTACCCGTTCTTCGCCTGGAGCGCGAACCCCGCCAACGTGTCTCTGGACTACGCTACGTTGAGCCTAGACCACAACACGGCGGAATTCCAAGACGCCGGGCTCAGCTACTCCAACATGCTGGACGCCCAGCTCGACGCCGTGCTGGCAGCCATGGACCGGCTTGGGTTCCCCGGCGTTAACGTGGTCATTGGCGAGACAGGGTGGCCAACAAAAGGCGACGACAATCAGCCGGGCACCAATGTCCCGAACGCCACGCTGTACAACCAGCAGCTCGTACAAAAGGCCCTCGCCGACCCGCCACGGGGGACACCTCGGCGCCCCGGTGCCTTCATCCCCACCTACATTTTCTCCCTCTTTAACGAGGACCAGAAACCCGGCCCCACCACAGAGCGCAACTGGGGTCTCTTTTACCCCAATGGGACACCCGTTTACCCCATCGTTCTCTCCAATGACGCCCCTGTCCTTTCTCACATCTCCGTTCCCTCTCAGAACAACGCCCCGTTTCCGTCGACCCCCCCTGGCCCCGTTGCTGCTGTTCAGTGGTGCGTTGTCTCACCCGTTGCCGTGGCTCAAGTGGACGAAACTAGCCTGCAAGCTGCACTAGATTATGCCTGTGGCGCTGGAGCCGATTGTTCGCTTATCGAGCCCGGGGAGCCCTGTTATCTCCCTAACACCCTTGTTTCCCATGCTTCCTATGCTTTTAACAGTTACTGGCAGAAGAACAAGGCCGCGGGCGCTACCTGTGACTTCAATGGATCTGCGGTGCTCTCCTCCTCTGATCCAAGTAAGCTCCATTCGATTTTTTTTTAAATTCTTTTTAAGTTCGGTAACTGTGAAATTTATGAAATAAAATGATAATGATATTTTAAGGTCGAACAGATTAAAAATAGTTGTAATTATGAATTTATGAAATGATATTTTAAAGTTTATGAGACTAAAAATAGTTTATGAGACCATTAGTTTCTTATTTTTTGCTTTTGCAATTCAATTTTTTCCTGATTTAAATTGATGATGAGCTGGTTCAATCTTCCAACGATCCCCATCCTAAAAACCCAATGCCAAGAAACTGATGCTAACATGCTCAACTTTCTCTGACGTCTTTGAATGCATCACATTCCAAAATAAAATGACAATGCTGCTAACATGTTTTCATAGATTTCTAAAATATCTTTGAATGCATCATATTCCAAAATAAAATGTTTTTCCAATTCTACCAGCCCAAACTTACGAATGACTTAATATCTACCAATATCTTAAAGACTATCTTTTATTTTCTTAATTTATATGACTGTGAATTTACATAAAATAAAAAAATGAACTAATGACTTAACTTAATGCTAACCTGTCGACTTACCTTAATGCTAACCTGTCGTGGGACTCTTCCCCACTCTTTTTCATTGCAATAAAGTTTATAGAAATATTTTCATGGATCATTTTTTTTTTTTTAATTTGCAGGTGTCGGAGATTGTGTGTTCGATCATATGTAGAAGATAAAAGTGAGAAAACTGACAGACTTTGTACGAATAGGCGGGGCAGATCAGGCTGTTTTTACTGTTATTTCATAACGATAGGATCAATTTATATACTAAATAGTTCGTCTACTGTGAAATGATAATGTTGTATATACATTACGTATACACTATGGTGAAAGTATTTGCAATTTTTGTTAGGTGGAATCCAATAAACTCTATGATATTGGGTATTTAAATTGTAGGATTTCTATAGATAATGTAAAGCCGTGGGCTCTGTTTTGATGGCTAACGGATCAGTATTTGTCTTGTGAATTGGGGTGAGTCCCTTTTGGCCAGTTGAAATCAAAAGCATGGACCAGGCAAGGTTTGAAACGATGAAATTTCACATTATTGGGATCGAAATAGAAAGAAATAAGCATAGTATATACATTTTTCTATACTATATATACATTAGATATATGGTTTAAAGTTATTTGGGATGAATTTTATTTTCGTTAATTTCATTGGATTTTCAGATTTTTTTTTAAAATAACGTTGTTAAGATTTAAAAGTAGCAAAAGTTCGAAACATAGAAAAAAGAAATCAACTATATTGAAAACTTAAAATTTTTAATGTAGCACAAACTAAAATATATACATAATAAAAAACCATTATCCAATTTAAAATTAAAATTTTTTTTATTATTATTTATATAAGTAAATAAGAAAAACAAAAGTAGACAACGAAATCTGAATTCAGATTCCTAATAATTCTAATAAATTATAATGTCGCATAATCATCTAAAGTCAAAAGTTGCAACTTGCGCTGTGCTTCCCTTCAATCATGCCCTAAAAAGCCAATTCCATGTGATCTAGATGGGCCCAATGCAGAGGACGAACATTATCAAAAGGAATATTATGAAGATCTTTGTGTACACTCAAAATCTACAAAGATTCCTTCCTCTCATCATAAATAATGACGTTCATGAATTTTTTGAATCATTTCTGTGGAATTTTTGTGCATGACAGATGTTCCAATCATCTCTTATGATTTTTTTGTTCGTGGCAAACTCTACTGGAAAAACATGTCTACGTTCATTGTTATAAATTTTTAATGTTTATGTATATTATGGAATGAGTTAGTTATATACTTGAAAACACTCTGTGCTCATTATTACACATTTTTAATGTTTATCCATTTAATAGAATTAGTTCTATTTTTGTGTAAGAACTAGGAAGTGTGTTAATGGTCATAAACTTTTAATGCTATAGGTTATTAAAATTTTACAAAATTTGAAGTTATTAGTTTAATATTCATTAATATAACAATAAAATTTGGATATGTAGGTCATTAGGGTGTATATGCAAAATTTATTTATATGAAATAATTGTGATGGTTTATAAGGTAATAAAATTATATTTTTGTTATAAGATGTAGTTTTGGTTTTAAGTTTTAGTTATCTATATATATACAAGTAAGGAGGATAAATGCTTAATTAATTAAGAGCAATTTAGGGTTTATTTAAGACAAAAATGTAATTTCAACTTAAATAATATTTGCAAAATAGAAAATGTCTTGTCTTTGTGATTTCTAAAATTATAACAATGAGGTGATGTGATTTCAAAATTCATATTGTCTTAGAGGAAATTAAATATAATTTGTTGCAATTTAACCTCTTACCCAAAATATAAATTAGATTACTTAAATCAAAATAGTTATTAATATATTTTTATGTTAAAGGAAGATAAATTCTTAATTAATTAAGAGCAATTTAAGGTTTATCCAACACAAAAAGGTATTTCAACTTGGTTAATATTTGCAAAATAAAGAATGCCTTGTTATGTGATTTCTAAAATTATAACAATGAGGTTATGTGCTTTGAAGTTGAATATTGTCGTGGTTTAGTAAATGAAATTAAATATACTTTGTTGTATTTTAACCTCTTACCCAAAATATAACTAGATTACTTAAATCAAAATTTTATATTGAAAATTTTCATAAAATTAGCTAATTTATTATCATAAAGAGGACAAAACTTGAAATCATATAAATATACAATTTTGGTATTTTGAACTATTCATGCATATTTAGATAATATTGGGCAACTTAGAAAATTAATGGAAAAATGGATGTATTATAAAGGTGAAGACACAATGACCACATTTCTCTTACTAAGAAGAGAATGAGCATTAGCCTTATAAGAAGTGTTTGTTCTTTTTCTTTCTTCTTTTCATTTTTCTCTTGAACATGGTGAAACTTATCATAATTTAGTTGTCAAATTAATAATGAGGACAATCATCATTCTTTTCTATCTACAAATACGAGTTGACACATCATCATTATTCAAGGAAAATTGTCTCACCTAAACTAACACGCTAAGCTTTTACCAAAAGAAGTCGTTTTTGAAGGTGCGCTCTTAGCGTGTTTCTTGATGTTAAAGATGGAGGATTGGGATCTCACTAACTAAGAAAAATTCCCTCACTTGACCACCAATAAATACATGACCAAGATTTATTATGAAGAAACTGGGGTCACAAGGTTGGAACCCATGAAATGGGTCAAAGGCATCAAGTAGGCCAAATTGTTGCATATGCTTTGTCTGCCACACTTCCACCGATCTATTATCGCGTTGGTGCATGATGGGTGTTTGTGGTTAGGCGAACCCATCCCCATAATAGATATGTTGATCCATTGAATAACAAAGTTTCCCTGTAAAGGGATGAACCCAACTAAGGAGTTTGGGGGCAAGAGTAAAGAGAAGGAGTTCACAGATAAAATAAAAGTTGAATTTGGGCCAATGATCTATAAGAAGGAAAACTTTCACTCTTATCAAATGCATCCAAGCCTAGGGTTGTTAATTTGTTTCTTTATGTTTGAGGAAGACTAAGCAATTTTAGGTCTTACTCCATGACCAAAAGTGGTTTTAACTTAGATCATCTACAAGAAAATCAATTTCCTTTATAGTCATCACCAAGGTTGCCCACCGTTGTTCTTTTTAGTAGCATCTAATCTTAATCTTATACATGACAACACATACCGCCCTCCATTATAGTTTAAGTTCCTACCCATAAGAATATGAAAAAAAATTTGTTATAATTTTTAGTAATGATTAAATATTTGAGATATTTGAAATATTTTCTTAAAAATAACTTTGATATTACCATCACATAATGTCCATCTTACTTAGAATTGCTCTTTAAAAATATACTAGATAATTTTTAACATTATTAAACCTTTAATATTTTAATTATAATTAGAATGTAATGATGTCAATTACAATAATAAAATCCATGTAATTTCATAACTCCTACTTTTACAAACTACACATGTAATATGAGAAAAACACAACATGAGGTCGCATAATGGTAAAAACACGAGGCTACATGGAAAGAAGGAATAATAGCATAACATCCTCATTCTTATAAAAGGGATAAAATACAAAATAATTAGAGAAATAGTAGATTTATTCAAAATTTGTAATATAACAAGAATGTGGTGATGTTAATTAATTTGGAAAAATTTATTCACAAAGTAAATATATAAAATTATTTTTCTATTATTTAGAAAAACACATAATTACATCATGTATATATGGTGATTATGAGATCAAATTAGTTTTAAATTAAGATATTGTTGAATGAGAAAATATCTCAAAAGTTTAACAACTCAACAAATCAAATCCTCCTATTTACTAATGTAAGTGTTATTTTAAAGTCTTTCTCTTAACGGTTACATGACAAACATTGAAAATACACGCAAGAATAATATTTGTCTCATCGGTCTTCATTGACACTTACATCCACTCAAGGATCTCCCAAACATCACTATTTCTTCACTATCATATCTCTGAGTTGTCACTTGAATTCTATTTAAAACATAATAACTTCCTTTGAATTCTATTTAAAACATAATAACTTCCTTTGATCATCGTTAGCAAACTTTGCTAGATCAAAAATATTGACATCTCGTCATGGCTTATGCGATAAGAGTTGTCAAGTAATGAACCACTATATGGACATACCACTATCTGTAAATATTTCACCGTAATGAACTGCTATATAGACATACCACTATCTGTTAAATATTTCACCTTCAGCTGCTAGATCAAAAATATTGACATCTTGTGCTTATGTGATAAGAGTTGTCAAGTAATGAACCACTATATAGACATACCACTATCTGTTAAATATTTCACCGTAATGAACCACTAACCACTATATAAACATACCACTATCTTTTAAATATTTCACCTTCAGCTGTCTGCCTCTCGCTAGAGAGGTGGTTTGGACACTCAGTGTGTTCAAAAGTTGATCAATCAACTTAACCTTCCTCATACAAAAATCTCATTATATAGCAGTTATTCAAGGATTTTTGAGCGCCAAAAACAACAAATTGTAACAGTATATAAACACACTTTTACGAAGCCAAAAACCACACAAAACTGTTCAATAATGATTTCTCCACTTTTTCAGACATTATACATTACCATGCACACACTTTATTTATTTGTTTAGTTTTCTATGCTAAACCATATCAGCAATGGTAAAGAACAACCCGAAGCCATGTAATCAATATGATCAGATAATGATCGTAAAAAAAAAAATATCAAATCTGAGGTCGGTCTTTCCTTCGCTGTAAATAATTAATGATAGCGACAAACATCGCCTGAGAACGAAAGGTGAGACGATGACTACGCTGCGAAAGGTGAGAGGGCGACTCACCAAACATTGGTTCTCCGTTGGAAGTTGCCCAAAGGGATTCCTATTTCGAATTTCTCATGGGTTTTCGAAATTCATAGAAAAATATTGCAGGTATTAGGTAATGCGTTATCCACTCTTCTAAAGTACCTCTAGTCGTGAAAGCAAAAGGCTCCATCATGAAATACTTAAGAGTAGCAGACCACGTCTGACAGACTCTCCCATAGTTCAAATGGTCTCGTAGTAAGCAAATCGAACTGGCGTCAACAACGATTTTCTCATCCGAGTTCTCTGATTTGGCCAAGAAGAGCTTCACACCTGTAGCTTCTGATTTGGAAGGATTGTTTGTGCCGTCCACAGGAGCTCATAGTAGGTCTTTTCCACTTACTAAAGAAGAAAAGTGATCTTCTTGATCAGTGATGATTTTACACCCACCCTTTGCAATGAATTATTACAATATTGAAGAACAAAAGATGGCCCTTCGAAAATCATATTTTCCTATGGTTGCACTAGGGTCGCTAGGCATCTTAATTTGTATATCTCCATCAAAACTCACAAAGAAGTTCAATAAAAGGTTAAAAATTTATGGTTTTACATTTTTTTTTGGGCAATGAATTGTTACAAGATTTAGGAAAAAAAAATATGATTCTTAGAAAGACATATTGTCATTGTTGCACAAGTGTCATTATGCATCTTGATATATCTATATTTGTCAAAAATGACAGAGCAAGGCCAAATCAGGGATGTTAAAAGATAGTATCATGTTTAAAAAAAAATAAAAAATTAAATAGGTCATGAGGACATTGAAGAATCTTACACATGAAAAAAATCAATCTACTAAACTAGCTTGTGAATGAGAAGCGGCAGCAAGGAAATTGGCTAATCAATCCCTTGCACAAGAAGGAAACAATTTCTTTTAGTCATTCTCCTACACCATCTTTGAGTTTGTATTAATTATTATCTGCAACTCACAAATCAAGTTCAATAAAAAGTTAAAAAAAATATGGTTTTACATCTTTCTTTTGCAATGAATTGTTACAAGATTTAGGAAAAAAAAATATGATTCTTAGAAAGACATGTTGTCATTGTTGCACAACTGTCACTATGCATCTTGATATGTCTATATTTATTAAGGAATTTAGACTTCTGTGATCCATAGCATTTGATTAGAAACTTTTTGGCGAAATCACATAATTGATCATTTGTCGACGCGTTTCGAACCAACTAGTGTGGTTCATCGTCAAGACAAGTTGAAGATACAGACCCAGTTTAACGTGTTATATAGTCTAAGCAGAGACTCCAACGGCTAGAAAGACTAACAGCTAATTTTCAACCTAAGGACCCCAGTCAAACTTCCTTTAACTAAATTAATATTAATAATCTTTATAATTATTAT
>APFE031574294.1:0-22893 GCA_000404065.3 Pinus taeda | reverse complement strand
GGGTCAAATCTCACTTTGACCAGAATGTTCATCCACGTTCCTTTGATGAAGGAGACTTAGTTCTCCTATATGATCAGGTGAATGAAAAGTTAGGACCAGGAAAACTCGAATCCATGTTGTTAGGCCCTTATATTGTCAAGAAAGTCTTGGACAAAGGAGCCTATGAGTTAATAGATTATGAAGGAAATCCTCTCGCACAGCCTCGTAATGGGCTATATTTGAAAAAGTACTATGCGTGATGCTAGTACGCTTCTTGTTGTATATTCATGTATTTTACCATTGTCTAAATATGTTAAAATTTTGTAGAAACTCTATTGTAGCCTATTGCTTATTGTGTCCTTCGCTTCTTGACCAGATGTCTAGTACGCCTTATATTGGTTTCGCTGATGGTGCCTGTCGCAGCACTCGTAACTTATCCTCTACGGCATGGGTGATCTACGATCATCATGGTAAACCACTAGATCTTCAAGGTGTCTGTTTGGGTCATACCACGAATAATGTTGCCGAATATTGCGCCGTAATTGAACTACTTACTGAAGCAATTAACCTTGGCATTCGGACATTAGTGGTAAACCTGGATTCTCATCTTGTCGTCCACCAGCTCAATAGGTGTTATTCCGTCAGAAACCATCATATTTTAAGGTTGTATTTACGTGTAAAATTGTTAGAAAGGAATTTTCAATTTATTACATATCAACACATTCCACGACAATTGAACGTAGTATCTGATGCATTGGCTAATTGTGTATTAGACAGACATCTGAGAAATTTGTAAATAACAAAAGACACAAGAAACCTAATGGTCCACTTTCAGCTCTTTTCCTGACCTTTTAAAGCGGAAAAGATTGCCAAGTTGTCCCTCTTGGCTCGTTAAATAGTTACCAAGGGGCAGTCGTTTTAAGTTCTTTTATCGACTGTTTAAACACTAAAAGATTACCGGGTTTTTGTCGTTTCAAACTCGTTAATGGTCACGAAACGATGTGATTTTGATCCCTTTTTTACTTTTTCAGATCAAAGTCACTACTCATGAAAAGTACTCCTCGGTCGTAATGACCGGGCAGTTCTTTCGGGTATCATTTTACACTTTTTCGGACCCGAGAGACACAACTTTACGAAAAATAACCTTTGGAGTTTTCTTTTCCGTGTCTTTTTCGAACACTCTAAACATGAAAAAGACTCCGAGTTTTACCTATGTCAGACTCGTTAAACCCTGACGACATTGGACTCGAGGTTATGATGAGACTTGAGCTTCTCCTCCCTAGGGCTCATTAAAATTTTACTAGGTTGGATTCGACTGAAGGTCGAACTTATACAACAAGCATATGCTATCCCCCTCAAGCTTGTTAAAAATAATCGGGGTACTCGCCAGAAATGGTGGGGAAAAAGAAAATTTTGGAACCATAATAATAAGTCGTGTCGGCAGTATGTCGCTCTTGAACATGGCACTCCTCTGCTTTCGCATCAGGGTGGGGATATCTGATTTGGCCTTTCACTTGCCTCCGTGGGTTTGGGTGATCCTATTTTACCTCTCATCTGTTCACTGCCTCGTCATCGTGACCTCTGATCTAGTGATGTCAAATACTGCCAACTTCACTGTCGTGCCGTCAATATGTTCAAGAGAAGTTGACCTTTGCAAGAAACCACCTCCACTTGATAGTTCATAAATCTCATTTCACAACATTGTATCTTCCCGTCTCGCATCGATGATGTGGGAAACATTATGGCCCACCTTCAACAAAGATCACTTCCTGTCGACTTCAGCTCACTATCCAGGAAAGTGGCCTAGAGATTCCCTTCCGGTACCTTGGAGCCTGCATGCCTCAATGGCAGGTTCTTCGTATTCAACGCGAGGTTTTCATCATTGGCCTCCGATCGGATGACTCTGCGGGTGTTCGACGTCGGCTCATGCATTCACACGCCGTAGATTGTACCTGTAATACCTTGAGGACCATTGTCATTATTGGTGGTACCTCTCGCATTTGTTAACAGTTTTCATTATTGACTGGTAATCAGACGATGTCCATGCATGTTCGACTTCAGCTTACATGTTCACATGCTTGGACTTGTACTTGTGTTCGAGTCGAGGTGGAGCGCAAGACCCTGGATTGTGTCTGTTGTAATCCAGGCGTGATTTTGATACATGACTCTTTCACTGGATGGCTGCGACCATACCGGAGTCTATTTATCGATCCCAACTAGATGGCTACGTCCATACTATGGATCTTGATTATTATGTACTCTGTCAATGGATGGTTGCGCCCATACCACATATATCACGTTTTTTGAACTATCATACTGTATCTCTCCATGCAGATTCTCGGCGGCAGTTGGATATGATCTTGTAAAGCACTGCACCTCTCTCTCTCTCGAGGCTCATGCTTTAGGGGGCATCTGTTACGCAGTAATTTGTCACTGTTGGTCACCGTCCTTGTTACCCCCGCTGTCACACATCGGAGGACACATTTACGGACCTGTGACCAGTGACACAACTCGAAAACTGTCACCATTGGTCACCGTCCTTGTTACCCCCGCTGTCACACATTGGAGGACACATTTACGGACCTGTGACCAGTGACACAACTTGAAAACACTTGCATTGAGGTCTCCTAAGTATGAACTTCAATATCCCTGAAGACACCCTTTGAAGATTAACCTTGGAAAATGCCCTTTTCTCATTAGCGCAGCTCCACAGTGTCTAACCCGCGCCAATGGCTCAGTTCCTACAAAGAGGGCGCGCCCATAGAAGCTCTGTCCCAGAACAAAGCCTGCGCCACACAAAATTAGTCATGATTTTTGGCCAACGTGCACTGAAGTGATTTTTCCTCCATTACTCATGCAGTTCCCTGAGGAAAAATCCCATGGATACGGTCGAGTGTCGCTTTTTCATCCATGACAACTCAGTCCAAAGGCTATTCTGGGACAATGCCAAATCTTCGAGAGGTGTCCAGATACGATGAATACCTTCTCCCCTTCCTGCTATAAATCACTGTCATCCTGCATTGAACCAGCTAGTTTTCTGGAAGTTCTAATGATAGAGTCAGAGTGTTGAAGTTTTGATAGTGAGAGCTGAAAGAGAGGTTATGCTGCCGGATTGTTGAGAGAGGAAGTGACTTTGCAAAGACATATTGGACTGCTGACCCAGTTGGAGAAGATTTGCAGCGTCAAGTCTTAATTGGTTGTAACTCTTCTCTTTTTTCTATTTGAATAATAAGCGACTGTTATTATGGTTCCACTCACATGTTCTCCTAGTAATATTTGAGTTATATCCTGCTTGACTGATATATAATTGTATGATATTGGATTTTACGCTTGTTTTGGGTTGTTCTTCATTTGTGCAGGTGTCCATGCGTGGAGCGCAAGGATGGTGACCGACCAAAGCTAAAGGACAGGAGCGACACTTCTCCCACAGAAAATAGCATTGGATCCTAGGTTGGTCTCTCTGATCGACTTTTAAATTGTGCAATTAGGAACTTGCATGCAACGTGTATGAATGTTGCTAGACCCCTGTGGGGATAGTGGGATCGCCTCTGTCCGCAGAGGGGATTTACCTCCGCAACAGTGGGTCCAAGTGAGATTCATGCCTCATTGGTATCATCTGTGCTTGTTCAGCTTTGTGGCGGGTATCAAGGAATTTCAGACAGACCACATACACAATGTTTATTCCCCTTTTTGAACCCGAAATCTGAATAGTTTGGTGTATAATTTATTTTCGGGTCCAGTTTTTGTTCCAACTTGTATGCTTTCTTTTGCTCCATTGTAACGGATCAAATTGCATCTATTTTGTGATGGACTTTTAGTTAGGTGTGTGAGCCCATGGCATGCAACTGTTTAGCTTTTGGCTCATTACCCCATACCCTAGGTGGGATAGTTAATTCTATGTCCCCTATTTCCTTTGGGTTAGTTCTAATGTATGTAATTAATCCTTTTTGGATAATTTGAATAAAAATTACAACTCTTGCATTAGAAGAAAGAAAAGCTTCCTCATTCCCATATCCTCCATTTTTGCATGGATGAAAATTCACATCCATGTGTCCAGGTGGTAGTAACATAAACATAAATACAAAGTATTTTGATTCTATAAATGACATTATTGTCATTTTGTTGACGCTATAATTTTCCTTTCAAATAAACACATCTTAAACATACACTCGGAGGGCTTATTATATGAATCTGTTATTTCAATTCAACAAGCTCACCAATAATATTTGGAAAATAAACCAAACTAACATGATTGCATCTGTTGTTGAACCCATACATATAGTGTGAACACCTTCTCTTTTGTCACCATGCTTTTTAGAATAAAAGCTTGTTGGAGAATCTAATTCCAACCACCTGCTAGGTGTCAAAACCGTCCATCCAAGTGTTCTAGTTCAATTTCACCTAGTCTAGTTTAGTTCAGTCTTACTATAGTCATTTAGTCCATTTTAGTTCAGTCTCACAGCACTCATCTAGTCCATTTTAGTTCAGTCTTACTGCAGTAATTTATTACTCATGTCTCAAATGTAATCTTCTTTAACTGATTCGTAATATTGAGAAGAGAAAATATTTTCTCTATGATTTCTCTTCATTCTTTGTCATGGTATCAAATCTTAAGCTATGTAAGACTCCTTGAGAGAAGTAGAGAGAAAAAGAGGGAGGTTGCATAAGAATCCCTAAGAGAGCAGGACTGTGAGAGAATCATTTGAATCGTGTTGAAGCACAATGTTAAATTTCCATAAAGAAACCTACATTTTCATATTAATCAAACAATGTTATAAATAAATATATGAAGAATCTATTGGTTTAGAGAATATCTCAACCATACACAACTCTAGGAAATAAAATATGAACAAACTCCTCTAGATAGAAAGAATCACAATTAAGACAAGTAGGAATTACATATTCCAACACACCCCCTTAATGACTAATTATCTCGATATCAATCTGAAAAATCTAGTTGTGGTAAAACATAACAAAAGAACATGTTGATGTCCATATAAAGGAGCAACCATCCACTAGAATGCATGGTTGCCAACCCCTGCAATTGCTAGTGTACTATGATGCCCTTTACATAGATGCTTTTGTCAACCATTGTAACTGCATAAATGTACTTGTACCTGCAAATCCCCCTCCAGTAACATCATCATCGGTTTTATCGGATTACTCGCAATTGTGCTCTAGGTTTTATTGGATCACCCTCCACCATGCTTCCAAGGGCTCTCAGCCACCATAGCTCAACTCATCTACCAAGGCTCAAATCTACCACTAAGGCACTCAATTTAGCCATGAAGGCTCACCACAACCACTAAGGCTCACGAGAGACCCGACTCAACCAGGCCCTGGGTTTTCTTGGCTGACCCTAAACGATACTTACAGGAATCCCTATCCACTTCACTTTTGCATGTGGTTTCTGGCTTACCAAAAACCAACACTGCATAGTGGTTTCCGGCTAACCACAAACATGCAAATTACAAAGTGGTTTTAAGATTACCACGAAATTTATGGGGGTACATATGCCTCATCAAGCTTACATTTCACACTCCAACTCTTGGAGTTACTAGGTACATACATTATAAAGACCACTACAAAACATCCTAGACTTCCTTACTAATAAAATGTGTGACTCATAATATAACATGCTAGTGAGTCTATTCATCAAACTCACACTAACTCGCACAAAATATCACCTAGGTGTCTATCATCATTTAATTTTAGTGTCGTTGTTGCACAAAAATAATATTTTTTGCACTTCAACTTTATTGTCCACCATGAAGTGTCTTTGTATCCTATTTCTTTTTCTAGTTTAATTGTTGTCTTGGATTCACCTGCTAGATTTTTTAGAGTAGCTAATTCTAACAAAACCACTCCACTGAGTTAGCTAAGATCAATGCTTCTAATTCTAAAAAATTTATAAATACCACTATGTTTTATTCTTTGGTGTTTCTAAACATGAAATTATAATTATTTCTAAAAGGTTGCATTTCTACATTGAGTTTATCAGGATCAACGTATTTATCTTTCGAAACTCCAAGTAAATTCAAAAAAAAATTATTTTACCACGACACAAAATTTTTAGCAGAACATACCACTACCTTTCCTCTCTCAACTGCATGGAAGGATCTAATGGAAGTTGCATCTTGAAAGTAATATGTAGGAGGGTCAGATCTAATAGAAATAGAGAACACATTAATGACATCTTAAATCCCTGCATCGAACGCTGTAAGAATATCTATATCGAAGCATTCATTGCCAATATAGCTTTTGTAAGCTACAACTCTTGCATAAGGATCTCCTCCTTTAGCAGTCCCTCATGCATATCCATATATACTTGTGTTTTTCACAAAAAATCCTTGCAACTGTAGATAAAGTATGAGTTTTGTGTCCTTCGCCGTCTCGTAGAGAAAGAAACTCGCCTTCTGCGAGCTTCCAAGGCTCAGTTCCAGCTTGAGATCCCTTATTGATGTATCTGGATCTAATCAATTTCCTGTTGCACTACTCTAGACCAGATGTTGTGCCATTTTGGTAGATCCCCTTCCATCGAGAAGGAATAGGGCCTAGACTCTAATCATTGAAATAAGGAAATTCAAGCCATACCCCTGAATCCACGTTAGAGATGATAACATATTCCCCAAAATTTGTTTTTCTCCAAAGCTAATGTGCAAGAAGTTGTTCATTCTGAATTTCTAAGTCGAGGAATCCCCGTGAATATGTTGCAACAAAATACAACGATACTCTAGCTTATAGTGGCACAATAATACCATAGACACTCTGCACATAGAGAAATAACACACGTGAGATAACCCTGAGAGAGTATGGCTCCAAATGCATGGTATATTCACTGCATTTCTCATCCCGGTGACACGATCCTTTGGGAAACCTGGAAAGCAGTAGTCGATCTTTCTTCAGTACATGTAATCGGTCTGAAATCCAAGGTTGTATGTCCTCACTCACATGCGTCAAGTGTCCCTCTCTATCTTCATGTACTGATTCAATTTTCCGTTACAGGACAAGCCCTAGACCTCACTGTCACAAACCACAAAATCTCACTGAAGGTGTGAATAGTAACAACTAGCACAACATTCAAAACGTTGAAGGCGAAACAATTCGAAGGGCAGGCTTCATATCAGCTATGGACAATCACGTGCATCATCTCAACTACCTCGTTGATAATGGGAGTGGGTGCACTGAAGGAAAATGCCAAAGCCAACAATGGTATAGTGATTCTGATCTCATGGCACTAATCAATCTGCCAATCAACATGCAAATTGATCCACCAATCAACCACTATTTACCATTGTTACCACAATCGATCTACCAGCTCCATGATCCAGTTCACATTGAGTTCTTAGCATATAGCCAAACAAATAATAAAGAAAATATCACCACAACAGTACTGTGAGATACCATGATAGACAACCATAGAAAAAAAAACATTCACCAAACTCTTTATTTCTCTTGGCCTAGGAGGGGCCAAGGACTAGGCCTTCATGGGTTTTCACACCATGTTAAATTTCCATAAAGAAATCTATATTTTCACATTAATCAAATAATGTTACAAATACATATATGAAGAATCTGTTGGTTGAGTGAATATCTCAACCGTACACAAATCTAAGAAACAAGATAGGAACAAACTCCTCTATTTAAAAAGAATTACAACTAAGACAAGTAGGAATTACATATTCCAACAAACAAAGATCGAGAGTTTGCAAAAAGGAATAAGAACACTATTGTTGCCAAGCAAGTGAGATCCAAGAAGCCAAGACAAGACAAATTGTCATGTTCCATGCAAAAAAAATATCTATTTTTTTTTTTTTTAGAAATGTAGTGTGAGGAGTAACCAAAGTAACGCACCCTAACAACATCGAATATAATGTTTTTAATGCTTTATACAAGTACATGAAGTAGCATTTGTCAAAATTTGCACATGGAAGACATGAATTGGCAAACAACACAGGAGGAGCTCATAGGTGCGGATCACCAAGAGCTCCTACAAGCAAATATGCCATGTAGGCTTCACATTAAACTCCCATAATAAATAGATACACTTAGTTAGGGATAGTAAATCACTGCATGATAGGAACTGAATGTCCAAGAAAAACAAAATCATAACTACGTAACAATAATTACCTAATCTACATTAATTCTAACACTACCCCTTAATGGAGAAAGGGTTCTTAAACACACCTAATATGTCCTTAAACAAATCAAACTTCAATCTTCCCAGAGGCTTAGTAAATATATCAGCCACATTATCACAAGAATTACAATATTCAACACAAATCTCTTTGGACCGCACCTTCTCCGTGACAAAATGAAATTGAGTGTCTTTGTGCTTAGTGTTTTTGAAAACACAGGATTGTAGACCAGTTTGATGAAATTTTGATTGTCGTAATTGATAACCATAGCTTCTGTCTGTTCTTCTCCTGCATCTTGGGGAAGTTTGTGCAACCAAATTGCCTCACATGTTGCTGTGCACATAGCTTGATATTCTGCTTCTATTGAGGATAAGGCAACAATATGTGGGTTCTTGCTGCACCAAGAGATTACCTCGGATAAAATGCTAAAGGTGTAACCTGTAATTGATCTTCTATCATCTAGATTTCCCACCCAATCAGAGTTTGTATAACCTGTCAAACTAAGATCAAATGATTCAGAATAAAAAATACCAAAGTCTAAAGTTCCTTGTAGGTACCTCAGTACTCCTTTCACTGCAAGCCAATGGTTCTCATGTGGTTGAGCCATGAATTGACTTAAAACACTCACTGCATAAGCTAGATCTGGTCTCGTTGTAGTCAAATAAATAAGACTACCAACCAACTGTCTGTAAAATGTTGCATCTGCATAATTTGAATCATCATCCACCTGAAGTTTGTTGTTCTGTTGTAAATGCACAAATGCAGCCTTGCACTGATCTATTTTGATAAGAAAGTTTGGCTTGAATCTCTCCAAACTTCTAAACCCAAACAATAATGCATTTCTCCAAGGTCCTTGATCTCAAATTTATGTCACAACTGCTATTTGATTTCTTCAATGAGATTTTTTGCACTCCCTGTCATGATCAGATCATCTAAATATAAAGAAATCAACACTATTTGTCCCTCATCATTAAACACAGTATACAAATTGGGATCATTTTTGCTCCGTTTATCACCATGCATGACGAAACATGAGTCAATTTTTTCGTACCATGATCTAGGAGCCTGTTGTAAACCATATAAAGTTTTGTTTAATCTACATACTAAGTGCTCTTCTCCCTTCTTAACAAACCCCTCAGGCTGCACTAAGTATATGTCTTCTTTCAAATCACCATTTAAGAAAGCAGATTTAACATCTTATTGATGTATTTTCCAATGATGCTTAGTGGCTAAAGCAATAATCAATCTAATGGTATTTAGTTTTGCAACAGGGGCAAATGTTTCCTCAAAATCAATACCTTCTTTCTGGGAATACCCCTTTGCCACCAACCTTGCTTTATGCTTATCAATAGACCCATCTCCTCTAAATTTCAATTTAAATAACCATCTGCAAACTATTGGTTATCTACCATTACTAAGCTTTACTATATCTCAAGTATTGTTCTTAATAATATATTCATATTCCTCTTTCATTGCTTCCTTCCATTCAGAACTCTTACTAGCTTCATAAAAATTAGAAGGTTATGCAATGTTTCACATACCAGTCATGAGCGCACAATCCCTATATCAAGCTGGTAACTGTTTCAGCCTGTTAGATCTCCTGAGTTGTGGGGGTTCAACTATTCTGCTACATTCTTCTCTTTGTGGACTGAACTTGATTTCTTCCTCTTTATCCTGCTATTATTGCTCTTGCTATTACTAAATGGTCCCCGTTTTAATATCCTCATCTGAAAGTAAGGGTACATGTCATTGTTCATTATTTTGAATAGGATTTCCATCATCAACCTATTCATGGAATACTACGTCTCTACTAACAAACACCTTGTGAGTAGAAGGATCAAACATTTTATAAGCCTTATACTCATTGCAGTATCCAATGAAGGTATATTTAATGGCATTTCAATCTAAATTTTTCTTGTTCTCTTTCAGAACATGCGCAAAAGCTTTACAACCAAATACTCTAAGGTGACTTACTGTAGGCTTGAAGCCAAACAATGCTTCAAAAGTAATTTTATAATCAAGACTTTTAGTAGGACTCTTATTCTTTAAATATATTGTAGTATTGACAACTGCCACCAGTGTTATGTTTTTCCTCTCAGCTACTCCATTCTGTTGAGGAGTGTAAGGTGTTGTAAATTGCTCTTGTATCCCATGCTCTATGCAGTATTTGATGAAAACCCCTTTCTTGAATTCTACACCTTAATCTGATCGAATAATCCTAAAGAACTTTCCTGTCTGCTTCTCAATCATTTTTCTGAATTGCTTGAAATACTCAAAAGCATGACTCTTCTATTTACGAAAATATACCCATGTGAATCCTGCACAATCATCAACAAAGATTAAAATATAGTAGTCCCCACCTAACTATCTTGTCTACATTGGGCCACATAAGTCAGTGTGTACAAGTTTGAGTACATCCCCCCGTTTCCTATCTTTAATAGCAGGAAATTCATCTCTATGTTGTTTACCAAATGCACATGCCTCATAATAAATATGCAACTTTTTCAAAATAGCAAGACCATCTACCATACCTTTGTTCTGCAACAGAAGAAGGTCACTGAAATTGATATTCCCAAGTCACTGATGCCACAAATTTTTGGCAGACTTATCTGATGACATCAAGGCTTTCTATGGTGTACTCTTCACATCCAGTTTGTAGAGTCCTCATATGCAAATATGTTATAGATTTGACCCAGAAATATAAGATAATATAAATAAACCCATAACTAATATGAAATGCTTCTTTATTGATCAAACCCTTAAGATAGGGCAAAACCATGCATTCACTCCTTAAGGAAGGAGAAAAATCCACAAGGCATATGCCTATTCATACAATATTCCTTGACATCCCTCAATTGAGAGTCTCTAGCCTCTATATAGGCCTCATACATACAATACCATGGGTCATTACCATGGTTATCTCAATATCATCTATCTAATACCATGGGCTTCTTACATTTTTTCTAACTACTTGTGGTCCCTTACATGATACGGGTTAACCACCTTATTTATTACTATGGCCCATCCTATTATTACATTATTCCCTTGGGTACCTCCCTTTGTACCCCATATTATCCCCTAGGTATACTACATTCCACCCCCTTTAACATGTTTCATCCCTGAAACATGGGAAGAACACAAATAATAAGATCTACTCAAAACAGTAGTCCACTCGTACCAGGCACGCGCATCTAGTCATCCAAGAGAAAGGTGAACCCTCGATTTGGCAGATGCCTCGCTCCCTTGAGATGGAAGCTAACCCTCACAGGTCTTCTGTGTTGATGTGTAGTAGGTGGATCGTCGCTCCTCTCTATTTGTCATGTCGGGGTTGTTGTCCTTGTGGCTAATTTGTTGCCATCTTGTTGGTTTTTTTCTTGTGGGGTGATGTGGGTGGTGATATGCTGAAGTTTTAACCCACAATGTATTTTTCTTTAATTCACCACTTAATGGAGCCTGATTGGTAGCTGGTAGATGTTGGGGTTCCTGCTGTTGTTTCTTATCTTCTAATATTACTTCAACCATTGAGTCCTCATCTGATGTAACATTTTCTGCTTTAGCCTCCTTGTACTCTACCTATTTTTCTGGTACCTGGTTTGATGTTTGTGTTTGGTTATCAACCATCAATAACTCATTATCTGATATGTCAGTCCCTAGAACATCTTCTGCTTCAGTCTCCTTGGAATCTACTTGTTTATTGATAGAAATATCTTGTAATGTAATTTTCTTCTTTTTATGCCAGAGCTTCAGGAATTTCTTCTGCACATTAATATTTATAGTTCCCACCGATTCCATCCAAGGGTATCCCACAACAACATCCTCATTAGCCATATCTGAAGCATAAAAATTAGAATGCAATACATACTTGTCCATAGAAATCTTCAAATCTTTATAAATTTGAACGTCCTCATTATCAATCTATGTGGTTTCAATGTGTTTTACTGGAACTTGCAATTTTTTTGCCAAATTAACACTTATAAGATTTTGCTTGCAACTAGGATTTATACACACAACGATCTTCTCCTTCTGGATCAATCTATGAACCTGCAATAAGGAGATACTAATAGAAAATAACCCTTTAGGTTTCTTGGTTTCCTTCTTTCCTATAAAAATAAAATCTTTGCTAGGTTTTGTGGTTTTCTCCTTTCTAGTATGAGACCTTTCATCCAAAAGTATTTCTTCTATTTCATCAATGCTACATAACTTCAAAAACTCACTGTCAACTGATTGCCACCACATAGCGGCCTCATTTCTCAAATAAGACCCTATTTTGTCCTTCCAACACCTTGGACGATCCAACTTATGATATGCTATAAAATTTTTAGTAAAAGTTTAATCATATTCTCCTTTAAAAAACTTACTATTATAAGCCATGAAGAGGGTTTGTAAAATAAATCGCTTACTTGGCGATTATTTGAAATGGCCACAATTCAGTCAATATTGCTCAAAATCTCTATTATGACCTATTTTTGGAATTGGAACAACCATTATGGATCTTCCCATGATATAGAAATCCCGATCTAGGCACTGGAATTTCAAATTCGTGCCGCAACTGTCTCGCCGTCACCAAAAAATATCTTAAAAAAATGCTGATTTTAAATCAATGATATCTCCTTCATCCAGACTCCAATTCAACTTATTTGTTTTTTGAAGTTCGGTATTTTTTCACAAACAATTCAGATCTGCAATTAGATTTTGCAGATTTTGCACCAGAACATAGACATCTTCTCTGCAAACTCGTCGTCCCAAAAAATGTATGCAACCCCAGCTATTTTTAAATCAACAATATCTCCCTCATCCGGACTTCGATTCGGCCAATTTTTTTTCAAATTGGGTATTTTTTCACCAAAAACCCAGATATGAGATTAAGTTCTGCAAATTTTTCACCAAAATGTATATATCTGATTTGCAAACTCGCCGCCCCAAAAGATTCCTGCCAAAAAAAAAAAAATCCACTTTACCCAAGAAAGTGCTTTGATACCACTTGTTATAGATTTGATGTGAAAATATATGAAAATACAAATATACCCAAGAAATAATAAGATCAGAATATAGATAGAAATGCTTCTTTATTGATCAAACCGTTAAGGTAGGGCAACACCATACACTCAATCCTTAAGGAAGGAGGACACTCCACAAGCCATATGCCCATTCATACAATATTCCTTGAAATCTCTCAATCGCGTGTCTCTAGCCTCTTTATAGGCCTCATACATACAATATCATGGGTCATTACCATGGTTCGCTCAATACCATCTATCTATTACCATGGGCTAACTACTTGTGGTCCCTTACATGATACGGGTTAACCACCTTATTTATTACTATGGCCCATCCCATTATTACATTATTCCCTTGGGTACCTCCCTTTGTACCCCATATTATCCCCCCTAGGTATACTACAAAATACCTGTAGCGATAGGCTTCATCTTATCCAACAAATCTTTAATAATACATTAAGATTTAAAGAATTCTACCTTGAGATCCTAATCTGTAATATTTGATACCGAAATCAGGTTCTTCTTAATACCAGGAACATACCACACATCAGATATATTCCTAATCTTTCGCCCAAGTAGATTAAGAAGAACATCACCATGTCCCTTGATCTCATACCCTCTATTATCTCCAAGGTATACTTTTACTCTAGTGTTGGATTCTCTTAAATTTCTGAACCATTTCTTTTTACCTGTCATATGTGAGGAGGCTCCAGAATCTACGAACCAAATATATGATTCATCCTCCTCAATAGATAAATCAGTCTCAACCTCAACCATAAACAATCTGACATCCTAACTCTGATCTGCATCCGCATCAATCAAATGACCGCATGTCTTCTCCGGTTGTACCTCTCCCCATCTACCTTTTTCTTATGGAAAAATTTAGCAATATGGCCTATTTTACCACAATAAAAGCATTTAGGAGCAGAGTCATGTTTATGCGAGGTCATACCTTGTGGTGTCCTTTTTCTTAATGTGTTGCCTCTCTTGTGATGAGCCACTGCTTTCCCCTTTGGCTTGAACTTTGTCATAAATGCAGGATTTGGATTTTGAGGTTTGAGAGAGAACCTCCTTTCCTCTTCTTGTAGAAAAATCCCAGTGAGCTATTCAAAACTTGGAGGATTTTCTCTTGCATTCAATCCGGTTATAAACATCTGATAATCACCCATCATGTCGTTCATGATAATTTTCACCAGATCATCATTTGACATGGTCTAACTGATATCAGTTAGTTTATCTTTCACTTCCTTTGTTTGGGATATGAATGAAGAAACAGACTCATTCTCCTTCATCTTGATTAAGATAATCTTCTTTCTGAGGTACAAGGTTCAAATAGTGTTTTTGATCTCATACATCTCTTTGAGAATTGTCTAGATATAATTCATTGTCTTGTAATCCCGAATGTGAGGGATGATCCAAACTGATAACTTAAGTAGCACCTTTTCCTTCATCTCCCTTTTCTCCTAGTCTTGAATTGTTGTATTCGATCCACCATTTGTAGTAGTTGGCTTGACTTCATCACCAATGGCAATGTTATAGGCATTATGTCCCTCAAGTAGAGTCTAAAGCTTAAATTTCCAATTTGTATAATTGGAACCATCAAGTTTATTACAATCATTGAGATAATCTTTGGCAATTTGATTATTCATCTTGAATGAATAAAATCTTCAACAATTTGAGCAAACCTCAAATGTTAAAAAGAGTATCATGTTCACTGCAAATTTCATTCACAAAAAAAATTGCCCTCCTCTAATTTCACTTAAAAGAATTCTAGATCCTCTTTTTTTTTAAAAGATCACTCCAAAAATACACACCCTTTTTTTAAATAAGGATTCATTCAAAAATAATGAAATTCCTTTTTGTTTTTAATTAAATAATTAAAATCTTTAATTTAAAAAAAAAACTTCCCGAATACAGAAATCTACGTGAAGCTTTAATGAAAAAAAAGTGTGGCTTTTTAAAAAAAATCCCTCGTGAAGCTTTAAAGTAAAGAGTGGCTTTAAAAAAAATGCACAAATACTTTACAATTTAAAGAATTTCACATGTGGCAATGTGCTGCGAAAATACAACCACCATTAAGGCTGCAAACAAACACAACCACAAATTTAATCTCCTCTCCTCAAAGTTAATATATTTCCAAACGCAACAAACAAACACAGTCTTTAACCACCGTAGCCACTACTTTTTTATGCTCAAACAAAACAATCGTCGCAGTTGTTCACCTCTTTTTCGTGACTAGTCACAGGTGTACACCGTAAACCTATGACGATGGAGGAATAAAAAATTGTGTAGTCTCCAAGAGTATCATCACGATTACTCTTCATTCAATCTGCCACGACGTCACAACTTTATATTCCTCAACTCTGCTTATAGACCTCTCCTTCCTGTAGCTCTGATATCATGTCAACAGTTGCACATGGAAGACATGAATTGGCAAGCAACAGAGGAGGAGTTCACAGGTGCAGATTACCAAGAGCTCCTACAAGCAAATATGCTACATAGGCTTCACATTAAACTCCCATAAGAAATAGATACACTTAGTTAAGGATAGTAAATCAAATCCCTGAATGACAGGAACTGAATGTCCAAGAAAAGCACAGTCATAACTACGTAACAATAATTACCTAATATCCATTAATTCTAATAGTGTTATCTACCGAGTGTTATTAACGCGTGATACCATTCTAATGAGTCACTATAGTTCATGACACTTAAAATAATTTTAGGAACACGCTGCCCCATAACAGTAACAACTGCATTAAAGTTATTTAGCAAAAGGACGTGCCAAAATTCGTGAAGGTATTTCACGAATTTATTTGAAATTCAACTAGTATTTGGTTTAAAAGTATTCAAAGCATTTTTTTAAATGAAACAAAATTCCCCGAACTTAATTCATCAAATTTAGAAACACTTAAAATATGCAATGTTGTATATTAAATGAAATGAAACCCACTGGTTAGCTCTATGAAAGAGAGTCTGAACCAGGAGAGTCTGGCTCTATAGAATGCTCTACATTGCTCATGCTACAACAACTATGTCCACACTAGGACACCTACATCACTCCATAGTGGGATCTACTCCTAGTAAGAGGTGTTTCATGCCCAAGGCAACTCCAACAAACGGCTCCCATTACACAATATATAGTAATAATAGATTTAAGGAAGTTAGAACCATAACCTAAAAAATAGAAACTAATTCCTATCCCGAGCTCTTGTGAACCAACTCTCTATTTTAAGATATTCTCCATTATCTCTAACACTCCCCCTTAATGGAGAAGGGGTTCACAAATATGCCTAACATCTCCCTAAACATGTCAAACCTGATTTTTCCAATAGGCTTAGTGAAAATATTTACAACATTGTCACACGTATTACAATATACCAAATGGATTTGTTTGGATTGCACTTTCTCCCTGACAAAGTGGAATTGTGTATCAATGTGTTTAGTGTTATTGTGAAACATTAGAATTGTGTTGGGATACACTTTAGAACATCTATGTAGATTTGGCCCAAGAATCAAGGTAAACATGACGAATAATGATAGGAATGAACCTATTGAATTAAGAAAGCAAAAGCACATAGGCAAATGTTGGATACATAACTGAGTGGATGAATCTATCTTCAACAAGATAACCGACCCATCAATAAAAAAAGAAACATGGGATAACCTTGAGAGGCATTTTTGTGTGAGGAGGAGTAATTTAGTTAAACATGAAAAGTTTGTTGAATCACACTATGCTTAGCCACAAGTGGATGGTGATTGTGAAGATTTTGTAGAAGAAGCAGATAGGGAGAACACAGATGCTCATGAACCCCACTGTGCACAACCAAAAGTGGACGAAAATTTGGTGATTCTAGCAACAGAGCTTGTTGATGACAATTTGGTGATTCCAACAACAGAGTTTGTTGACGACAACTTGGTGATTCTAGGAAAAGAGCTTGTTGATGAAAATTTTGTTATTCCATCAACAAAGTTTGTTGATCACAACTTGGTGATTGTTGAATTGAGGGTTCTGTGATCCATGTCAAGATGAAGAGAATTCTTCAGCTAAAATCACATGATAGAATATTTGTCGATGCCAACAATAGAGCTTGTTGATGACAATTTGATGTATCATACAATAGAGCTGGATGATGATAGTGAAACTGTCATTGGAGCAACAAATGTGATGGTGAGTCCAACAATTCAATTTGTTGATGTAAAGTTTGATAAAGATTTATTACCTAATGATGAATTGCTGTGGAACATCATATTGACATGATGTTATTCAATGAGACAAACCAACTTGAGTCTAGAAATCAAGTGGAAAAAAACTTGTTTGCAGTAGCACAAGTTAGTGAAGAAGTTGAAGAGTCAAAGAAAGAATAAGAGGCAGAGGAGGAAGCACAACAAGAGAAAGCATTCATTACAGAGTAGAATGAACAAAACCAATGTGGTTCTGCAAATTTTTTTACACTTACCATTGATTTCCAATGTTGAAGTAAACACGACTATTATGAAGAAGATTTAAATTTTCTTTAAGCATGGCTTGTAACACCATGCCTAGATGAGGTCTGCTTAGAAGTTGTAGAAATGAATGTTGGAGATAGCATTCATGATTAACACATCAATGAAATTTTCAAGTATTGGAATTTTGAAGAGATAAAATTTGATTCTCATCTAAACACAATACAAAAGACATGTGGAAGCAATCCACATACAAACATATGTTTGAAGAGATATATGATATGCATGTACAACTTGGAATAATCGAAGAGCTACATCAACAAGATATATGATATGCATGTACAACCTAGAACAATTGAAGACCTACATCAACAAATGAAGAAACTAAGGTTTGAAGGATACAACAAGAAAATAACAAAACTATACAAGATCTGGAAGAAAAGAAATAGAAGAAAAGAAAAAGAAAAAAAATTGTTGATTTCAATTTTTGAATTGTAAGCCTAGATAAGACATAAACTAACACGCATCTTAGTTTAGATTTTTTGATAGTTGAAATTAAGTGAGGTGTTAGAGAATCTAATTCCAACCACCTCCTAGGTGTCAAAAGAGTCCATCCAAATGTCCTAATTCAGTTTCATTAGTTTAACTTAGTTCAATCTCTCTGTCATCATTTATTACTGATATCTCTAACCTAATCTTATTTAACTTATTCGTAATATTGCCAAAAGAAAATATCTGCTCTAGAATTTCTCGACTCTTTTGTCAAAACCCACATCAAAATATTTACATACCCGATGAAAATTTTCACATGTGAATCTATGCTATTTCACCATATCAACAGTAGAAACACATTGTCAACCTTTCACATAGCTATTTCCTCTAGATTTCTAAAACCATAAAATAGTGATAGATTCTTCTCCACAGAGTAATTTTTTCTATTATTTGAACTCGACTTCATAATGCTTCTCTTGGTTATGGGCACTATTATACTTAGAATAAAAGATATATAATCCATGAAAGTGATCAATTCACTCACCGCCACTAGTTAATGCCATCAAGAGTCAGAGCCATGAGTGAGAGCCACATCAGCGGTGAGTCTTTGAATTCAAACAAAACCATTCATTCCAATCTTGACTTTTCCACTGTGAATAGCTCTGCCCCTTCTCAAATTTCGCTACATCAAATACCTGCTGCACAAGACAAAGACTCACCACTTCCTCAAATAAATTTGTGTGCTATGATGATGAAGAATTAAAGTAAATAAATTATACAAACAAACTATAGTAAGGCTTGAACATCATGAACAAATACATCATTCACTTTCTACAAATCATCTACCTTGATGTGCATTAATTTTTTTCAATACACCAGATGTATTATTTATTTTTGAGTTAAATTCCACTCCTAGAAATTGTTTTCCATACCATTATGGTGAGCTTTCTATTAAACAAATAATTGTGTGCATGTATATAATGTTATGTCATAAGATAAATACACTATTTTAGCTCATTAACAAATATTTGATAGAATATCTTAACCACATGGCAAAAAAAATGCCACAGTTTAATATTATAAATTATTTTTTTTTTAATGAAATTATAATTTTGGATGAAATTATAATTCATATTATTTAAAATTATATTTTTAAATTATATAAAATAGGAAAAAACACAAAAATTCTATCAGCTAAGCCATCTATTTAAGATAATCTTTCATCTCAAACCAGTTCAAAGCCAAAAAACACTTCATTAAAACAAAATTCTACGTAACATTTAAAACAACTAATTGTTACTCATTCCAACAATTGATTTATTAATATACAAAGAAAAACAATATTTTATTATAAAAAAATATAAAAAATGAAAAGTGGGGTGAAATTGTTGACGATCCAAGAAAACGGTACGTTCAAACTGAAATGTTCAGAGAGAAAAAGCAATGCAAATTTTTCTCTGCGGGAAGATAGACCAAGAAGAAAACATTCAACCTAACATATAATTAAACTTAGTTCATAACGTAACATTTAGATAAAAAAAGGGGTGGACAATTGGTGTCAGGTAAGCATTCTCCACAACGTGGTTTGACAAAAACTTTATTAAAAATCCTCCCGAAGTGACCTTCCTCTAAATCTTTCTCAAAATGATTAAATGGCAATGATATATGTCCTATTTTAATAAATCTCCATCCCATTCTTCCAAGAGGCAATGATCTAAACATTAGACTTTTGTTGTAACTCATTTTCAACCACTGTCATTTCTATTTTGTTCTCATAAGATTGGGAAAAGCCTCAAAGGACATAGAACGCAGAAAATATGTCAGACAATGGTAGAGTTTTCAATGAAACTTACAAAGGATAAACATAATCATTAAATTTAACAATTTGAAAAATTCTAAATCTATATCCAAATTTTACATTCATTCAAAAATGCTATAAGCTATATTCAAGTTTTCATCACTACTGGACAAGAATTCTCAGTAACAAATGTTACCACGAGTAAAATACCATGGTAATAAACGGAAAAGAAATACCGTGGTAATCAATGGAAAAGAATGAACGAAGTAAAAATAATTTTATAAAATCTCGTCATTTAGTAATGATATCTTTGTAAGTAGATTTTGCTTTCTTTAATCATATTTTTATTGGATTTTTTGGTCAGCTTGAAATTTTGATAAAGCATTTAAATACATTTTAAATATGAAAATATACCTGTCAAAGATGAGCGTAACAATATTACATAACATGCGCATAATGGCAAAATTGGATGTTTCAAGTGTAATATTAATTATACAAAAGTTCTTTAATAAGTATATTTAAATTATTAATCTAAATGTATTAATTAGGTTAAAGTGTCTAATTCCGGTTATGGTTGCTCTTTTGTTTCTTTTCAGTTTTTCATTATTATTTTATTCTCAATGGGTCTCTTTTAACCGAGTAAAAGTGAAATAGCTATACCAAAAATTGCCAAAATAAACATAATCAACGTCATTCAATGACGGTTTCAAAGTATTTCATTAATCTTTTATTTAAATACTAATGTATTAAAATGGTGTATTAATGGCTTCTGCAAATTTTTTTCTTTCTAAAACAAATCAGAGATATTCAAAATGTTTAAAGAAAAAATGTTTAAAGAATTTAAGGGTGTAGTAAAACAGGAAATTGACAAATATGTTAAAGTGGGAAGTGTTTTGGAAGAGGAGTCTATCTGCTAAAAGAATTTATAAATTTTGTAGGAACATATTTTATCACTAGATATATTTCATGATAAATGGAGTTTCTGAATAAAAGAATGATTAACTTATTAACCTCCCAAGAAGTATGCTCAAAGCTAAAAATTTACCAAATACTTTTAGGATTCATGTTGTTTCTTAGAAAATTTACATAAACAAATATCCAATAAATAGTGTGAAAGGTAAAATGCCTCAAACATCATCCACTGGGACAAATTTAAGTGCTCATTTGTGCTCATTTCAAAGATTTTGGTTCTATTTCCTTTCAATATGTTTAGAAGAGTTAAAAAATAAATTTGTCAACAAGAGCATAAAATGCATTTCATTAGGTATTCTAATCCATTCAATCAAACATCATCCAGTGGGACTAATTTAAGTGCTCATTTGTGCTCATTTCAAAGATTTTGGTTCTATTTCCTTTCGATATGTTTAGAAGAGTTAAAAAATAAATTTGTCAACAAGAGCATAAAATGCATTTCATTAGGTATTCTAATCCATTCAAAATATACAGGCTGGTCAGTAAAAAATTCATTGTAACCAGAAATAATCCACCTATCTACAATAGATAAATAGGTGCAAACTTTAGTTCAAGAATCCTCTACCAAGTTTGCCATGATCACAAGTGCAAAGACAACAAGATCATTTAAGAAAAGGAAGTTGGATTATTAGCCACAATAATTTTTTATTAACAATTTTTAGTAATTATTAGTTTTAGTGGTCTTTCTTAGGTTTATTTTGGTTTTTTCATTTCCTCACTAGTCCTTAACTTTATGTATTTATTGTTCACTTGGACAATCTTTTCTCTCAATAGATATGTCTACAGTATGCATATTTTTGTTAACTCCAAATATTGACATTGATGATAAACACTTTGGATAATAATTTGGATGTTTTTTTCTTCAATCTTCAACAAAAACAGCTTACAATCAACTGTGAAGATAATTCTTCTTATAGAAGAGAGTCAACATATTTAGTGACTAGTGAAAAGTCAAAAACAACCCGTCTTTTGGTATTGAGTTAGTATATTTTGCAAGGAAGTAGAAAACAAGGATGTTAAGGTAAATGCACAAGTAGTGCAGCTACATACATCAACAAGCTCATTTTTCCTTATTATCTTATTAGTCTACTTATTTTGAAGAGGCAATGAAATAAGAGTTTTCAGTGTAGGCCATGAATGAAGATATTGAATCTATTGGAAGAAATCAAACATGGAATCTTGTTGATCTCATGTCTTATGGTATTGACTGCATGCACAAGACAAAAATAATTGAGAAAGAAAGCATAGAGAAATATAAGGCAAGGCTATTTGCCAAAGGATTTTCTCAACAACTAGCTATTGAAAACGGCGAAGACTTCTCTGGTTGCAAGGTTCGTTACCATTAGAACTATGTTAGTCATTGTATCCTAAAACAAACGACCAATTTTTTCTTTCTTTTTTCGAGGAAAATTAGAGCAAAAATCCATCGAAAGGGAAAAATAATCGAAGCTTAACCTCAAGGATGCTAAGGATAATTGATCCTATGACTTCCCAATGACAAGGTGCTTTAGCAGCGAGATGTTAAGGAATTGAGATAACTCTAGGGGCTAACAAATGACTAGTTAAAATGGTGGATGTGAAGTCATCATTCTTGATTATCAAGTTAGAGAGGAGGTGTAGTAGATTAATAACTAGGGTTTGATTCTCAACAATGCAATCAGAGGGAGAAGTAGTGAACCTACTCTCTACACCAAATCATATGAACCTAAAAATATTATATTATGTATCATGGCGATGACATAATAAATATTGGATACTTAATATTATAAAATTTTAACAGTCGTACATAAAGAGAATTTGAGATAATAAACCTTGGTCTCATGAAATAGAATTTGGTAGTTGAAGTCAAACAATTTGTTCAAGGGATTTTCATATGTCAAGGAAAGTATTTTAAAAATACTTCAATAGATTAGATAAAATATGCACTGAATTGAAAAAGAAAGAGATGTAGCTCTCAGGTGTGGCCTGCACCTGGAGACTACACTCACAAAACTTGAGAGATTTCTCTCGTTCACTCTATTACTATTCAATCAAAAGATTACATCATTAAATACAATACTAGGAAATAGGA